>CM058044.1:24523855-24783855 GCA_030169165.1 Centaurea solstitialis | reverse complement strand
CTATAAACCTCATTTATTTATACCCATTTAAGAAAACCTAACTTAATACTGCGTGAGATGGGTTGACCATATCCAACATGGATAAACACACATCGGCTAGAAGAATGTATTTATATTAAGAGACCTAACTGTGTTTGAAGAGGTAGGACTGATTTACACTTGGGGGCAGGGGTGGGATGAGTAAGCAACAATGGCTTTTATGTTGGGAATGAATAACAACTCGTAGATCCCACCTTATAACACTATAACACTACCAAACAAATTGCTTGGTAATTGTCCATTTTATGAACACCCATTCTCTTTTTTTTGGGATGGATTAGAAAAAATCTGCATCCTTAATCTCTCAATAACTGGTGTTCATAAACCAGTTTCATAAAACTCTCAAGTTGTCAAATTCTCAAACTCTTGAGTTTTATGAACACCATTTGAGAATTTCACAACAGTTTCAATGTAACCACATTCCTAATCGTACAATTACTAATCCCTTTAAGGTTTTATGAACACCAGTGACCTCATCCCTATCATCAACATAATAAAACTAGCTCAACACAAAGTAGCCATAATTAAAATAAAAACAGTAAGAATAAAACCATGAAAATTGATATTTATATACCTCAATTATGCCCATATCAAGGATAAGAAATTTGGCGCTGCAGAGTTTCTGGAACAAATTGAGTAGTCGGGGAGCATATCTATCCTTTTCGCAGAAAGGCCTTGGCAAATAGAGATTCACTTTCTCTAAAGAATTCAAACCCTCCGTGGATAACTGCAGAAAATTTAGGCGTTCGGTGCAACCCCAATGTTCACATTTAGTGGTGATGATTGATGCTCTCAGATTCTCAAGTTGGGGAGCAACTACATTGAAAACCTTAGGGAAGGAGTAAGGATTTGTAATTGTAAGATTAGAAAGTCGTGGAGTACAGACATTGAAAATACTCAAGTTCCACAGGGTAAACCGATCTAAAGTGAGGTCTTTCAAGTTCACACACTTGGAAAAAAGGTCGAAACTCTTATCTCCATATTCACCAAATTGCATATTACTCAAACTTAGAGTTTCTAAAGATGGAAAATCCCAAGCTGATTTAGGTATGTATCCTCCATGTTGACATTGTTCACTGATTGTAAGGGTGAGATGTTTGAGAGTCTGAGAACTGCATTGGTTGAAGACATTGTGTTCTACCCCAATAAGCACATTCAGAGTCAATTGCTCAACATTATGCAAGTATGCATAGTCAACAATACTTTTAACCACAAATTGGTTGAACGATCCTTTGAATGTGACTTCAACTGCTGACACTTTTGTACGATGGTTGCGGTTTGATAGTACATGTTTCACGAATTTTGCAAAGTGAGACATGTTACGAAACATTTGACTATCTAAGTTAAGATTTGGAATTGAAATCCAAATATGTTTCCATTTCGTAGACAATGCACTTGTCTGAATAACATACTTCATGTCAAGGAAAGATAGAATGCGATGAATAATCTCCTCTGGCAAGTTACTTATTCTATCTTCTTCTGCAATGATCCTTGCTCTATCATGTACCAAATCCACCTCCATCTATTATGTAATGATAGTTGTTATATATTTGTTGTTTCAATCTTGCTTTGCCTTTGAAGTATCTGAACTTTGAAAACGAACAATATTATCAAATATGAAGTAAACAAAACTTACAAATGTTCAGGAGAAATGAAAAAGAAAAAACATTGTTAAGCAAATGGTCAAGGATTATGACAAATAATATGATCATCTTGCTTCAATCAATGTACCCATCACTTCAACCAAAGTTACAGCTATACATTGAACAACACAGCAGTCAGCTAGCAGTGGGTGATTCAAATCCTAACATATATCCACTAATGATTATGAACATGTTTGCATAAATATTTGCAATAAAACTAAAGTATGTATGTATATGAAACATGTTTGCATAAATATTTGCAATAAAAGTGAAGGAAGGAAGTATGTATGTATATGAAATATGAATGAAAGTAGCTAGCCTAGGGTTTAAATGTATTTATCTATCTACTATTTTAAGAAGAGAAGAGAAGATGAAGTAGGAAGGAGCTTAATTACTTGGTGAAGGAAAACAGCAGCAACGATTGATTGAGATTTGAGAGAAGCAACCTCTTCACCTTGCTCATAGAAATTCACATGAAGTGGAGGGAATTTCAAAAGAACGAATTGGGTTTTTTTTTTTTTCTTTTTGACCTTTTTGAAAGAGTGGAGGTTAGTTAAATAAAAACAAAATGATACACCAAAAATAACCCCAGGAAGTAGACAAGTAAGAACGAGGTAAACCTAAAAGCAACTATAGGGGTTACTTATCATATTTTTTTCTGTCACGTTATTGTTATCTTAACAAACTAAGAACCTCCTTAAAAATCTACAATGAAAATTTTTCAAAAAACCTCACTTCCCTTTTCTTATTTATAATATAAAATTTATTTATGTAAATTATTATATAATAGAAAAAAAAAACTATTACAAGAACCTGGGTTCTTGTTAAAGCTCATGGGTTCCAATTAGAACCTATGACTGAACAAGAACATTTGTTCCACTGTGGAGGTTCTTGTAAAAACCTCAGTAAGAGCCTCCATTCTGGATGCTCCAAGACCATCCACATCCGTAGACTCACTTGTCAATCTTCTCAATCGCCACATCATCTTTTTACTATCTTACCCAATCCAATCTTTACCAATTCATCCACATTGGTAGACTCCCTTGCCAATGTAAATAATTAATAAAAATAAAGAGAGAGAAAGAAGGGAGAGTTAGAGAGGAAGGAGAGAGAGGGTGGGGTGGGGTGGTCTAAGGCGTCGGCAAGTACACACCGATTCACCCCCTTGCTGATCGGTCTCGATGGTGTTGCCGATGGTACCGATCGGCAAAACACCCATACCGATGGCATACTAATCTCCGTTGTGGATGATCTAAGCAGCCGTTTCCTGGAGATGAAGATTTTACTCCTTTTGCTTCATTTTAAGAAACATGTATTAAAATGTAAATAAAACTTTAGATAATAGAAATAGAAAATAGAAATGCATTAATGTTGTTTGATTAAATCAATATAGTCGATCAAAAATTTATTTTATATGGTGTTTTAAATATAAATAGGTATTGTAGACAAAACGGACCTACAATCGCCAGCCAATTTTATAATATGGGGGGCATACTTGACTCACTCAACGATTAGGGGGCACCAGACTCGAATCCTACGCATCATTAGCAGTATAAATAGGTTTTGTCCAACTTGAAAATATAAAAGATGTTTCATTTCAACATCTGAGTTTAATTTTTACAAAATGACTAAAGTACCTTTAGGAGTAAAATGAAATAATATCAACTTTTTTAAGACAATGCATCAAAGGCAATATAAAAGAGTATGAAATCCATAATTATTTCATTTTAAAAACCTACAATCAGTGGCGGATACAGAAATTCTTCGTAGCGGGGCACTTTTAAGATATACTAAAGGCCTGCAAAGTTATCCGATATATTTTTAGTCTACTACCGTTGTTTAGAGGGATTTTTAAAATATTATTGGTTGATTTTAAGGGATTTTTAAGTGTTATTGGCGATTTCAAATAATTTTTTCGAAATTTTTGGTTGACTTTGAAAGGCTCTTTTGTTTTTAGTTGATTACAAGGATACTTATTTTAATTGATGGGGTCTCATACAAAAATTTAGTGAGGGAATTATAATAGAAATTACAAAAACACTTAACTTTAACATAAAAAACTTCTTGTTTTTTATTATTTAATGGGGCATATGCCCCCATATCCAAACAAGTGAATCCACCACTACCTACAAATGTTATTTTGTATAAACCAAATGGACAAAGATTGTAATTTAATCCACTTCTTACGTAGAAGAAGTTACTTTTTGTGTCGCTATGGTTTGCTAAAAAGTTGTGACTTTCAATCCCCCCTTGGTTTCAAAATTTTGATTTCGATCTTATGCTATGTAATTCTTTGTTATTTAAGTATAAGGGATGAAAATACAAATAAAATGTAAACCTAAAGGACCAGACTTGTAATTTTAAAGGTACAAAACCAAGAATACCAATTTTTTCAAACCCCATGTATGAGAAACCTAATTATATTTACCGTCACCTTCAAAAAAGAATAATTTAACCCAATTGTAAAGAAAATTACAAAATGTAAGTTGTTCTTCTTTTTATATTTTTTATTTAACATATATAGTATCGTATGGGAAAGTTTATTTGTAGATCTAAAACAAGGTGTAAATCGTGTAAACTCATTTATTTAGAATAACAAATAATTTAAAAATTAAATAACAACAAAAATTTTAAAAACAATTATGCTTTAGCCTATGTCATCGACCACAAGTAAACAAATAGTCAAATACACATCTTTGTTTAAACCATAGTTACTCACTAACTCTTGGATTGTGTTCTATTGAAACTTTGTAAATTTTATTTTGCATTTGGTTGGGTTGTATTTCATTGAAACTTTAACATTTTATTTTTCATGGAAAGTTTGAACAATTTATTTTGTATTTCGTTTGCGTTTTATTAACACTTTAAACCATTTATTTTGATTCGTCATTGAGTTACGTTAGTTAAAGTTTAAATTAAATGGGTTAACCCAGGTTCAACCCATTTATTTAATAGGTTGGGTTGAGATAACCATAAACAAATCAACCCGTTACTAACCCATCAACCCAACAGGTTAGGTTGGGTTGGGTTGAAAATCTCAAACCATTTTTCAACCCATTTAATTAATTAAACAGGTTGGGTTGGGTTGAGATTATCAACTCAATTAATAAATAGATTGAACCCAACCCGACCCGACCCATTTACACTCTATATGCAACCATGAGTTTACATAGTTTACACCGTTTTTTAGGTTTGCAAATGAACTTCACTCTCGTATGATATATATGTTAATTAAAATTCGCCAGCCACTGCTAAAATTCTTGAATCTGTCATACCGACTTCTGAATTCATTGGTTCCATTTTAGAAAGGGTTCATTTCCAAGTAAGTTATCTCTGTTGTAGGCGGATTTAGACAAGCATAGAGAGAAGAACAAGAGAGCTCATATATTGAGAGAATGTGAAGTGTGTAAGGTACATTTGATAGTGAGGTCTCAACCCCTTTATATAGTGTAGGGGATGAGCCAAGACATAAATGAAATTGGGAGTTACAAACATACATAATGACCATCATAATGGTGTTAAATGAGACACTCAATGCTCATCAATTATGAGTTACAACACTCCCCCTTGGGTGTCTAATTTACACCAAAACCGCACTACACTGCAAAGTCTTGTATCTTCTGATAATCCATCAAACATTCGCCTCGTTAAAACCTTTGCCGGAGAAAACCCTTTGGAAAAAACTCCAGTCGAAGGAAAAAATGCGATGTGGATGTCTTGAGCTCTTCATGCATTGGATGTGTGCGCCAACACACTATACAAGTGTATGCGCCATCTGACTAGAAAAATTGTGCCTCGTTAAAAACCTTGCCAAGAAAACCCAGTGGGAAAAAACTTGGTCGAAGGACAAAAGAGTACACAAAGTCAGTAGTGAAAGGGATATAACCATACATGATGTGCCTCATTAAAACCTTGTTAGAGAAAACCCAGTGGGAAAAAAACTCTAATCGAAAGACAAAAGAGTACACAATGGTTACAAGTATGCTACTGGATACTCCCCCTGATTTCGATATACTTAGTGAGAATAGGATCAAGTTGTGTCTCGTTAAAAAAAAACTTTGTCAAGGTAAACCCTATGGGACAAACCCTTGAACTAAAGAGAAAAAGAGTACACTAGCATTCAACGGGATGTTCCCCCTCACATGTATACGATACACGACATTAAGCATTCATCAGGATGCAATCTTCACTCACACATAACAACAAGGTATGTCATTTAGGGTAGCTCAGATAGCTTCCTAAGTCCGATTGCTTTGACATGTTTTTGGAACGAATACTTTGGCAGTGACTTGGTGAATAAGTCTGCATGATTCTTTTCCGATCCAATATGTTGTACTTCAATCTTCTGAAGTGTTTGTTGCTCATGTGTAAAAAACAACTTTGGCGAGATGTGTTTAGTGGTATCCCCTTTGATGTAACCGTGTTTTGCTTGATCAATAACAGCAGCGTTGTCCTCGTATATGACAATCGGTTCATCGGGATCATGCGCTAAATGACATGTACTTCGGATATGGCCAATAACTGCTCGAAGCCATACACACTCTCTAGTCGCCTCATAGAGTGCGAGTAACTCAGAGTGGTTCGTCGAAGTAGCAACTAGAGTCTGCTTACGAGATCTCCAGGATATCGCCGTATTCCCAATGGTAAAGACATAACCTGATTGAGAACGTCCCTTATGTGGGTCTGATAAGTAACCTGCATCGGCGTAGCCGACAAGGGTCGCGTTTTTCGAAGTACCAATTGCGGTATCCTCACTCGAAGATGCGTAGGGATAGAATAAGCCCATATCCGTAGTACCCTTAAGGTAACGGAAAATGTCTTTGATGCCATTCCAGTGGCGGCGTGTTGGCGCGTTGCTATGTCGAGCAAGACAATTCACAGCAAATGAAATGTCCGGTCTAGTACATTGGGCCAAGTACAATAATGCGCCTATTGCACCCAGATATGAACACTCGGGGCTCAATATCTCTTCATCGTCTTCTTTTGGACGGAACGGGTCCTTTTTAATATCTAGAGAACGGACGATCATGGGGGTAGATGACGGTTTTGCATCATGATGACTAAACCGTCTCAACACCTTTTGGGTGTAGTTTTCTTGATGGATTAAAATCCCATCTTTACGGTGCTCGATCTGCAGGCCGAGGCAATACCGTGTCTTCCCAAGATCCTTCATTTCAAATTCCTTCTTCAGAATTTCAGCAGTTTCCAACAACTCTTTCGAAGTACCTATGAGATTCATATCATCTACATAGACTGCGATAATCGCGTATCCTGAAGTGGATTTCTTTATGAACACGCATGGGCATAGTTCATTGTTCAAATATCCCAGGCCGATCAAGTATTCACTTAGACGGTTATACCACATCCGTCCAGATTGTTTCAATCCATATAGTGATCGTCTCAGTCTAATCGAGAATGTGTTCCGTGGTTGGGAACTACTTGATTCAGGCAACTTAAGTCCATCAGGGACTCTCATGTATATCTCTGTGTCTAGATCCCCATAGAGATAGGTTGTAACCACATCCATAAGCTGCATATTCAGTTTTTCGGAAACTACTAAACTGATTAAGTAGCGGAACGTTATTACGTCCATTACGGGAGAATACGTCTCCTCGTAATCAATACCAAGGCGTTGAGAGAAACCTTGCGCCACGAGGCGAGCTTTGTATCTAACAATCTCATTATTCTCATTACGCTTCCTTACGAAAACCCATTTGTTACCAATTGGTTTTACATTGGGTGGTGTGGGAGCGACAGGTCCAAACACTCTTCTTTTCGTTAAGGAATCTAATTCATCCTGGATTGCTTGTTTCCATTGAGGCCAGTTCGTTCTACGTTGACATTCAACAATAGTACGTGGTTCCATGTCATCATTGCTCATAATGTCAGTGGCCACTGCGAATATAAACACGTCATCGATGACAGTCTCGTTTCGCTTTAAAATATCGTCTAAACTAGCATACTCGACAGATATTTCTAGGTTATCAGGATGATGAGAAATTGATGTTTCTTCGGGAACACGTTCCTCTAATACATCCCCGTGATCCTTAATGATCTCATGTGGCAAAACGGATGCAACAAGATTTCTCCTCTTTCGAGGCAGAACATCTTTGGAACCAACTGGTCTTCCTCTTTTCTTGGGAAGAGCGGTGGACTGGACGGCCGATGGTAGCGTCATTTGCACGGTTGGTACATTTGGTGCAACATGTTCAACAGGAACATGGCGTCTCACGGGGACGTCTATCCTTGCAGGCACATTTGCAGCAGGTATATGTGATCTCGTGACATTGGCTAAGTCGTTAAATGCGTCTGGTAGCTGATTAGCAACATTTTGAAGACTTAGGATTCGTTGCACTTCCTTATCACTATGTGCAGTAGGGGGATCTGTATGAGACAAAGTGGGTGTATGCCACGTTAATTCGCGTCGTTCCTTATCAACGTCAACGTGCAAATCTCCCCCTAACGACGAGAAGATTGTCTCATCAAAGTCACAATCCGCATGTCTAGCGGTGAAGAGATCGCCTGTCAAGGGCTATAAATAGCGAATTATAGATGGGGATTCATAACCGACGTATATTCCCCGTCGTTTCTGAGGTCCAAATTTCGAACGCTTTGGCGGCTCTATTGGAACATTGACTAAGCACCCGAACACGCGTAAATGTGAGACATCAGGCTCATATCCAGTTACCAGCTGGTACGCAGAAAATGGTTGGGTGGTAATGGGTCTCAGACGGACCAATGTAGCAGCATGTAATATTGCATAACCCCATGCAATAATGGGTAGTTTGGTACGCATAACCAAAGTTCTTGCAATTATCTGTAATCTCTTAATAAGAGCTTCTGCAAGACCATTTTGGGAATGAACATACGCTACAGGATGTTCAACATCAATTCCCAAAGTCATGCAATAGTCATCGAAAGTTTTCGATGTGAACTCCGCGGCATTATCAAGTCTAATAGATTTTATTGGATAATCCGGATGATGAGCCCTCAACTTAATGATCTGGGCAAGGAGTTTAGGAAATGCTGCATTTCTCGTGGACAACAATGCTACGTGTGACCATCTTGTCGATGCATCAACCAAAACCATGAAATATTTAAATGGTCCGCATGTTGGTTGGATCGGTCCACAAATGTCTCCTTGGATTCTCTCAAGGAACTGAGAAACCACTTTTGTAGGTTTTACATGGAGTGGTTTGAGATGTGTCTTTCCAATTGAGCATGCTTGACATAGGCTTTTTGGATTAATAACAAAATTCTTTCCTCCAAGAGGATGCCCATGAGATGCGTTCATTGTTCGAAGCATCGTATTTTGACCCGGGTGTCCCAGCCGGTCATGCCATAACATATAAGTGCTCTCATCAATCGGCGTCCGACGAATTATTAGATTGCTTTCAATGTTTTGAATCGTGGTAACATACAAACCACTTGAAAGACATCTCAACTTCTCCAATATACGCTTTTGGTCGTATTGATTGGAGGTAATATATAGGTATTCAATACCATTTTCTGTAGCAGTTTCAATGTGAAACTTGTTTTCTCGAATATCCTTAAAACACACCAATGTACGTCTGGACTTTGGAGAATATAAGGCCTCTGAAATGGTCAAAACGGTACCATTTGACAACATGAATTGGGCTTTACCAAAGCCTTCAACTAGGGTCGACGTGCCCGAAATTGTTGACAATGAGGTTACTTTAGGCGTAAAGTTGATAAAATAACACTTATTTTTTAGGATAGTGTGGGTACTACCACTATCAACCAGACAATCAACTGCCCCACAATTCATGCCTTCCTCCGGGTTGAAATTATGATCTATACAAGAACAAACTTGTATCCTTCCTTCCTCCGGGTTGAAATGATGATCAACACAAGAAGAACAAAGTTGTATTCCTAGCTTCTTTGAGCGAAAGTGCCGATAACGTGTTGTAGGCGGATTTAGACAAGCATAGAGAGAAGAACAAGAGAGCTCATATATTGAGAGAATGTGAAGTGTGTAAGGTACATTTGATAGTGAGGTCTCAACCCCTTTATATAGTGTAGGGGATGAGCCAAGACATAAATGAAATTGGGAGTTACAAACATACATAATGACCATCATAATGGTGTTAAATGAGACACTCAATGCTCATCAATTATGAGTTACAACAATCTCTATATAAAGCTTTACCAACTTTTTTAAGTTAAGAGAGTATGTCACTAAGCGAAGACAATCCATCCTATAAAAACTGAAATGCTATCATAGAATCTCAACAAACTATCAGGGGTTTATCAATGGATTTATTATTTCCCTACGGATTACCAATAAAGTGGGTAGACAATTACATATTCCACAACAATTTTTTGACACAATACTAATACACAAAATAGGATAATAATACAAATCCTAATCAAAATTAGCAATTCAAGTTCAGTTAGCAACTACTGTTAGTGTGAATGAATTCAAATCTAACACAATCTTAACAAGATTGAGTTAGAAACTCAAGAACATAAGTGAAACATGTAGAGAGAGAAAGCATGTAGAGAGATGTAGAGAGAAAGTCACAAGTCTATGTCATTTCCAAAAAGAACGTCCAACCTTACAATACAAAGGCATTGGGGTATTTATACCCCAACCCTAGGAAATAGAAATTTACACTTCAAGTCCCTCAACTTCTTATATAAACTTTACATTAACAATCTCCCCCTTTTATAGAAGAAGGAGGGACACCAAAAAGTAATTGACAATCAACTCTCAAAACTACTTAACAGAAGGCTTCCGAAGCTTGAATTTGATCTCTGCAAATCTGATGTCAACTCTGAGCCTCAACCTTCTATCAATTTCACTTACAAAATGTCTGATCAGTACTTTGTTTGCAGCAGAAATGTCATGCACATTGTGACTGTCCATTTGTAACCTGAGATTCAAGTTATCCATCACCATCTTCAAAGTATCATCACAGTACAGCATCACCTCATGAGAATACATTCTCTTCTTGTTTCCCATGGAATCAGGATACACACAAGATATCTCAGTTTCTTCAGCATCATAGAACACAGTATACATGACAAAATCCTTTTCATCTCCAATTAAATTTCTTCGAGGCTTGTGACAGAAAAGCTTGGAAGTCCAATTTTCCAATCCGAGCTGGAAGTCATAAAGATGAGCTAAGGAGATAGATACTTTGACATGTCTGACAATTGCTGTTAATGCAATTATCTCCTCATCTGTTCTGAAAGACTTTCCTTTTAAATCATACAATATCCCCAAAATCACATCAAAGCTCAAGTCTTGAAAATCTGCCTCTGTGATAGTGTACTCTTTTCCATCATCTCTTCTAAAAGTAATCACAGGGTAGAGATAAGCGCTCAACTTGCTAGTCTTGTAACTTGTTACACTTACAAACTTGTGATCAGACACTAGCATTTCTCTTCTTTGTCTATTCACCCTCCTCATGTGAATGTACTCAGTTCTCAGCTCTTTCTTCAGGTTTTCTATCCCATACAGCTTTGTATAGCTCAACTTTCTCTCGTGATAACAAAACCTACTCTTGTACCTCTTCTCCAAATACTTTCCAGTCGCTCTAGTGAATCGATCCCATTCAGTCCTCTTTAGAAATTTCCCAGAGCTAGCCTTCATCTTTTCCCACAATTCAACTTTCTTCGGATCAACCGGCATCAAATCATCTTGAGGCAACACTTCTTCTAGGCTCGGTCCTTCCACATCATCCACTGGTTTTTCTTTTTCAAAATCAAACTCTACATCATCAAACATATCTTTCAGCCTTATGTCTTCTGCACACCTTGCATCATTGATTTCTTCATTCGGAACTTGGTAATCCCTAAGCTCAGAAGCTACATTATCCAGAAGCGCTAGAACTCTATCTATTTCTGACAAAGAACTAGAAGCCCCTGAAAACTTCACTCCGCTTTCTTCAACCCTTTCCTCTGGCATCTCTTCCTGAATAGAATTCAAGAAGTCAAGAGTAGATTGCATGACCGGTTCTTCTGTTTCCATCTCTTCACCTCCCGCAAGAACAATAGAATCTCTGTGACGTGCTGGCTGCTTCTCTCTCGGTGGCCTTTCCTCAAATCTGTCAACAATTCTTACTCCCGAAGTTGTTGGCGCCCTAGACGGCTCACTTTCCAATCTTCTGCGTTTCCTCTCCCCCTCATGACGATCATGATCATCATGATCATCATGCCTTCTTGTGGGCCGTCTGGCTGCCGCCTGACATGTTTCCTCAACTCCTCGGATCCGATCTGATAACTGGGACAATCCTTCAGTAAACATTTTGTTGATCTCGGTGAAGGTCTTTGTGAGATAAGCATCAAGAGACGCTTGAAACTGTTGAAACTCTGTATGCGTGACCAAGTGAGATTGAGATTGTTGCTCTTGAATGGCACGTTGCTGAAGAGCAGTTTGTTGTTGAAGAATACCCACTAGATCACTGTCTTCAGAGGAACCAGCTTCCAAGAGTTTAGAGAATAATAGTCCCTTTAACTCAGGAATTGACAGAGAATCAGCCGCTGATTGAGTAGGCTGAGCAGGAGGATCAGGCATCGGTGCTTTGCCTTTTGCTAAAGCCGCAACCTGTTTTTCCAAGGCCGAGATACGCTCTGTCTGTTGCTTGATTACCGTCGCCATCTGTTCATTATTCGCCCGAAACAGAGAACGTGTGATAAGTTGATTAGCTGTAATCACAACAGGCATACGAGAAAGATCCACATCAGGAGATGATGTCGTGCCAGTCTGAGGAGGTGCAGAGGAGGATGGTGCAGAAGAAGATGGTGCATCTGATGCTGATGAAGCAGATACTGTGGATGATTGAGTGGCAGAAGAAGAGGCAGATGAGGAACTACCAACGGGTGTTGAGGAGGAACCCAGAATGGTAGACTGCTGCCTGAGTGCTGTAATGATCGGAGATGCGGGTAAACTAACACCAAGGTCACTTAGACTTCTCGTTGATCCAAAGGTAGAACCTAAGGAACCCATGTTCAGCGTTGGCATAATGTTAGCACTGATGGGATTTCCCTCCGGTCCTCGCAAGCCCGCAACAAATGCAGAACTTACTCCGGTGGTTCCGGCAGGGCTACTAAAGCCTCCTGCAAAGGTGGTTTGCACCGGTGTCCTAGACAAAGGAAGATTTACATTTATAGCAATTGGTTCTAGACTCGATGTGCTAGGAAATGAAGTCGTGGGCGGGGGCAGCTGCCTCACTATATCGGTACCACCAACCTCCAAATGAGGAATAGGTACAAGTTGTGATAAATTCCCGTGAGAAGTTGAAACTACCGTTTGTTGAGAAACGGTAGAGTGGTTGAGTTGGGTTGTGCATTGCATGAGTGGGGATCTCATGTCTTGGTCAATAGGTGATGGCAACAGATGCGCACCCCTAGTAGATGTGGCTACCCAGCTAGACTCGGCTTGGGGAGGGGTTTGTACTTCTTTTCTGGCCCCTATCTCACTCTCACCATCTTTTTCTCCTTCCCGTTCACTCATTCTCACTTCCGGATTTTCAACTAATACTCCCTCATCCGTCCTTATTTCACCGAGAGTCAACAGTCGACTCGAGCCTTGGTCAGGCATATCAGCATCATCATCACTATCATCATCTGAAGCTGGAAATTCTTCAGTTTCAGCATCCATGTCACATGCGGCATCTGAATCCGAAGGAAGAATGAGAGTCTCCTCGGAAGAAACTGATCCTGAAGACTCGTACCCCATGAGAATGGTAAGCCGTTGATCCATCTCAACTGAAGTGTACAAAGGTACATGTTGCGCAAGTTGTGCCTGCGGTGGTTCAACTACATGTTCACCAAAAGATTCAAGTACATCCATATCAAGCGGAGATAAAGCATAGTCCACAAGTTGTTCATCATCATGCTGTTCGATAAACGGCTGATTAACCGCATGCTCATCCTCAGCAGCTGCAAAGACATCATCCATTTGAACGGCCGAGCTGATCTGTCCGATATGCGCAGCAACATTCGCAGTAGAAGAATGTGCTGGCTGATCAGGGAGGTCCCCACCAAGTCCCCTCTCGGTATTTTCCCTCTGCACACCCTGACCAGGATCCCGTGATCTCTGGTCCCTAAGTACTATACCCTCACTTCTATGGATGGCATCCTGGGAAGGTCCCGCCGGTTCTGGTTGGACCATAGATGCGTACTTTGCCCTATACTCTCTAACACACTTTACCCCCTGATCAGCATACGCAAGTAGTTCACTAAACAGTGGAATCTCTGGACCAAACACTGTTGGTGGATACCGAACAGACTGAAATGAAAAATGCTTGACTTTGACAGAGTTGAGTCGTCTTGGAATATCTGGATTCTGCTCCATCGCACTCGCAATCAAGATGCTCAGAAAACGAGGGTACGCCAAATGGTTAGGATTCCTGCCCTTTAGCTCGTGCATGTCATGAAAGATCAGTGCTGCATAATCATAGTGTCGATTAAACAGCACTCCTTGAAAAAATAGTAACATGGACTGTGTGGCCGTGTCATGGGCTGTCTTCTTCCCAGTTAGACAACGGTTCAGAATAGTAAACAAGGTGTTGTAGGTAGGAGGCAGATTTGTCTTGTTGAACCCGGAAGTTGTATTCAATTCTGCATTGTAGCCAATCGAACGCACACGGCTAGAGCTTCATCAACACTATCAAACGGTTCAAACTGTACTGCGCCCGGTCGACTCGTAGCCGATGGAAATCCCAACAAATGACGGAATTTGTTGATTCCAAAGTTGATTGTGAAGTGATCCACCTTTGTCGTGTAGTAACACCGATCCTCAGTCTCATGAAACTCCAACAGTTTCCAGGCTTGTTGTACATAAATGAGAGGAACATCAGCCTCTTTCGTCAAAGGAACAAATAGTGGATGACTCTTCAGTATTTCAGCTATCACCGGAGCTTTAGTCTTTGCATGCACCGAATACACCACATTGTTCGGTTTTTCATCAAGAAAGAGAGCAGCTTGCAATAGTTGTCGATCGGCATCTAGGTGAGGTTGATGCATGGAGGTGCGTTCGGATAAGATACGTGGAATTTCCAGTGACTCGGTGTCTGGAAAAACGTAGTCTGCCATATCTGATACAGTGACAAAGGATTAGATCTTTAAACAAAACATTATCACTTTATTATTTTTATTACTCTTTGAAAAACATGGATTTGAAGGAAAAATCCATTAAGTGTGGGACTTGAACTTTTTGAAAATAAAATATATGACCATGAATAACATATTATGAACTCAGAAAAGATGCATTTTTCACACGTTTATTTTGTTCAGTTTATTCGATCATGTAAGATAGAAATTAATAACGGTCCTATCCTAATATTGTCCATTATACACTTTAATGAGTTCAATAATAGCCATTGAGTTGAAGGTCATGTATAATCAACGTAATAGTCCATCCAAGTCCATATGATTCGAACAATGAATCATTCACACTTATGTTTTTAAAGTTGGTCATGAATGGATACAAACCCAAGTTATTTGAACCCCGTGTTAAAGATTAGTGTTTACAAAAACAACGTATCTACTATCCTAATCGGTATATGATTATGAGTGAATACCTATAGGAATTGTAGAGACTCGGGAAAACGGTTACAAGTACACACACTAATGGCTAACTACGAGAAACAAATACTAAGTCTTTGGCTTCAACAGGCTTCGGCTTCAACAATCTTCGCATGAACAAGAACGATCCAGAAAGATTGAATCGTGGATTTGAATGAAGTATTTATAGGAGCAGATTTGAAAATGATGAGTATGCCACGTGTCGTAATCTTATTCGCGTGTCAGACTCGAAACCGCGTGAAGATAGAACGTCTCGAGATACACATGGACACGGAACGGACTCGAGATAGACTCGAGATGGGCTCGAGATAGAGTCGAGATAGATATTTGTACATTCAAAGGTCTCAAGATAGGAAATAAGACGCGGAAGAGACTCGAGATAGACTCGAAATATACGAGGACACTCGAGATGACACGTGGACACTCGAGATGACACGTGCACCACTCGAGATAGCCTCGAGATAAACTCTCACGTGACTCACACTCGAGATAGACTCGAGATAGCTACTCTCATGACTCACACTCGAGATGGACTCGAGATAGCTTCTCACATGACACACACTCGAGATACGTACTCGAAATACACTCGAGATACATACTCGAGATACACATCTCGAAATACACTCGAGTTAAATACTCGAGATGAACTCGAGACAAAGACATCCATAACAATCTCGAATTAAAGACTCGAGATGCTAACCCGATACATGACTAGCTCGAGATAGACACTCGAGACAAGCAATTACGTCACACACTCCCCCTTGACCATGACTCCCCCTATACCTAAGCATACCTGAACCATCTGTAAAAATGAAACAATTACCAGTATGATTGTCTGCGATACTCCCCCTGAACTGTTGCAAGCACTTGAAACACAGATTAATAGACAACAACTTATGCACTAAAATACTGAGGAAAAAGAGAAATGAATGAAAAATTAAAAGAAATAAACTCAGACATGATCAAGTAATTAAAGATATACAGACTACAAGAATATACACTTAGACCACTAAATGTATATCAAAGTAATCTGTATATAGACAATTACCTACTATCTGATATTCAAATCTTTTTATCAATCATACCAAGTCTGGAGATTAGAAACTTGAACCGCTTCTCATCTAAAGCCTTGGTAAATAAATCCGCAAGCTGATACACAGTATTTACAAAATATAATTCGATATTCTCTTTTTCCACATTATCTTTAAGAAAATGATACCTGATATCAATGTGCTTTGTTTTTGAGTGTTGAACAGGATTAGCAGAGATAGCTATCGCACTTTTTGAATCACAGTAAATGGGAATCTTTTTGTACTCAAACCCATAATCCCGCAACTGTGTTTGCATCCATAATACCTGTGAGCAGCAACTTGCAGCAGCAACATATTCAGATTCAGCTGTGGAAGTGGAAACACACTGTTGCTTCTTAGAAGCCCAAGACACCAACTTGTTGCCTAGTAACTGAATATGCCCTGATGTGCTCTTTCTGTCCATATTACAGCCACCATAGTCTGCATCAGAATATGCCTGAAGCTCAAAACCTAGACCTTTTGGATACCATAACCCGTAATATGGAGTTCCTTTTAGATATCTGAAAATCCTTTTGACTGCAGCTAGATGAGATTCTTTTGGTTTTGCTTGATATCGAGCACATACACATGTAGCAAACATGATATCTGGACGACTCGCTGTCAGATACATTAGGGAGCCAACCATTCCCCGATAAGTGCGAAGATCCACATCCTTTCCTTCATGATCAGGTCCAATCTTATTTCCCGTTGCCATTGGAGTGCCAATGGAATTGCACGATGACATGTCATACTTCTTCAACAAATCAAAGATATATTTGGACTGATTAATGAAGATGCCATCAGTAAATTGCTTCACTTGCAAACCAAGAAAGAAATTGATCTCACCCATCATACTCATTTTAAACTCTTGAGTCATGATGGTTTCAAATTTCTTGCACAAATCCTTACTGGTAGAGCCAAAAATAATATCATCCACATATACCTGAATGACCACAATATGATCTCCTTCCTTCATAATGAATAAAGTTGAATCTACAGATCCTTTCTTAAATCCTTTGGATAGAAGATATGTTGACAGTTCTTCATACCAAGCCCGTGGAGCTTGCTTTAATCCATAAAGAGCCTTGTCCAGAATATAGACATAATCAGGATGATCAGGATCAACAAACCCTTCCGGTTGAGTGACATATACCTCTTCTTTTAAATGACCATATAAGAATGCAGTTTTAACATCCATTTGAAACACCGTGAAGTCTTTGTATGCTGCATATGCCAGAAACATACGAATAGCCTCAAGTCGAGCAACTGGAGCAAATGTCTGATCATAATCAATGCCTTCTTGTTGCCGGTAACCTTTCGCAACAAGTCGAGCCTTGTTCCGAACAATCGTACCATGCTCATCTTTCTTGTTCTTAAACAGCCATTTGGTGTCAATGATAGACTTGTCTTGAGGTCTTTTCACTAACCGCCACACTTTAAGTGCTGAAAACTGATTTAGTTCTTCTTGCATGGCAGTCACCCAGTCAGAATCTTGTAATGCATCCGAAACACGAGTTGGTTCAGTATCAGTCAAGAAGACTGAAAAATTGCATTCATTAGCTGATGCAGCTCGTGTCTTGACTGTGGATGTAGGATCTCCAATAATCAGTTCAATTGGATGACTGCGAGTCCATTTGACAGTGTGAGGTAAAGGAGTCTGATCATTTACTGTTGAAGGTTCAATGATGTCAACAGGTACAGTGATATACGGTTCAGAAGGATTTTCAGGGGGTTAGTAACATGGGGTTCAGTGGATGAAGCAGAAGGTATATCTTGAACATCAGAATTAGCCTGAATAGATGTTGAAACAGAATCAGTAATATCCAAGGACGAAGTAATAGAAGCTTGTGTGTCAACTGTCTCGGATGAATCAGGCTCATTCTGAGAGGTAGAAGATAATTCTACATTCGACGAGGATGAAAGAGATAGCGAATCAAGTGCAGAACCTGTAGATGAAGAAGTAGCATGAGAAAAATCATCATAAACAGATTGAAACAAAAAATCAAGATAAGAAGCTTGAGACGACTCAGGAGTTACACACTGATCTTGACTTGAAGAATCTGCATTCACAACATGATTAGTACTCGAAGAAGATGAACAATCAGAGGATAATTCAGTAATTGGGTCAAAGCGAACATTGATGCTTTCAGATACCACCCTTTTCTGTTTATTAAGTACCCTGTATGCGATTGAGGACTCAGAATATCCAACAAAAATTAACTCATCCGACTTAGGTCCAAACTTACCCCTATTTTCAGATTCATTTAAAACAAAACACTTGCAACCAAACACTTTAAAATGTCCAACTGAAGGTACACGACCAAACAAAATATGATAAGGGGTTTTTCCAAATCTCCTATGAATTATTGAACGATTTTGTGTGTAACAAGCAGTATTAACCGCTTCAGCCCACAAGTATTGAGGTAGTTGACTTTCAGCAAGCATAGATCTAGCAGCTTCAACAAGAGTACGATTTCGCCGTTCAACTACCCCATTCTGTTCCGGAGTTCGTGCAGCAGAAAACGTTTGAGTAATACCAAAAGTATTATAAAAGGTTTTAAGAATGATATTTTTGAACTCCGTCCCATTATCAGTTCGAACAGTTTGGACTGGAAGGTTAAGTTGTACTTGAACAGCTTTAATGAAATTGATAATAAGAGAAGAAGTTTCATCCTTAGATTTTAAAAACTTTGTCCAAGTATATCTTGAAAAATCATCAACAATAACCAGAATATATTTACGACCAGCCAAACTCTGAAACTTCATAGGGCCACACAAATCCATATGCAACAAACTCAAAGGAGATTTTGATCCTTGTTTAGGTTTGGGAGGATGAGATACACGTTTCATCTTTCCTTTTTCACATCCAGGGCACATTTCCTCTTGTTCAAATTTAATCATTGGAATTCCAGATACAAGTTGATGTTTAACAATTTTGTCAATGTATCTGAAATTCAAATGAGATAATCGTTTATGCCATAAAACTGCTTGTCTTAAAGAGGATCTGGTAAGAAAGCAAGGGGACATAGATTGTAACTTATGTTGTAGTCTAATTGTGTAGAGATTTGTTCGTCGTGAACCGACTAACAATTCTTTACCTTCTTCAGTTCTGACAACACATCTTCTTTTCTTGAAATAAACTTCTAAATCTTTATCACAAAATTTGCCAATACTGAAGAGATTATGATTTAGACCAACAACATGAGCAACATTTTTAATTGTTATGTCTTTGCATACAATGTCACCTTGACCAACTACCGGAGCTAATTCATTGTTACCAAACTTTACAGATCCACCATATTCTTCTTTATAATTGGACAGGATCTCTTTTCTTCCAGTCATATGTTTGGAGCACCCGGAATCAAGGTACCACTTATGACTGGCCTGCAATAAATAAAATCAAGCAGATTTAGGAACCCATTTAAAAATGGGTCCTTGTGGAGAAAAAGTCTTATACACACGTGAGATTGGATCCCAAAAATATTTGATTCCTTGGCGCACAATAGACTTTGTAAATGGTAAGAAAGTAGAGACAGACGACTGAAGAGTGGAAGCAGTAGTAGTCATAGTATGAGTTTCATCCAGATGTTTTAATTTTGAAGAAATCATAGTAGCCTTTTTATTAATACTGGAATTATTAGAAGGTACATGATTCTTATTGAAAGAAAAATGGCTCCGTCTATTGGGAGGAGTGACAAAACTAGATGAAAACTGCATACTATACACTTGCTTTCTAAACCGACTCTTTGTCTTCTTCTGTCTTCTCTTCTTCACAGGAAAACTCACGTCATCTGTAGACACATTAGCACAGATATCAAAAGGTTTGAGCTTGAAAGTATTAGACTGAGTATGATTAGAAACTTCCTCAGATTTTTCAGAAGACTCAAGATTAGGATTTTGCTTTTTCAAATCAATTTGTTTTTGAAAATGTCGCAACATTGATTGCACACCCTGAGTAAAACGAATGTTCTTTATATAACTTTCAGTAACTGAAGGAGTAGCAATCTTTTGATTCTTACCAGCATAATGTAGTCCCTCTTCATATACAGATAGTCTTTCAACTAATCTGTCGTAACTTTTAGTTAAAGAACTACACTTGCTAGACCAAAATTTTGAATCACATTTATGTTGAGCTAGTTCTACTCTCAGTTGTTTGATTGTATTTTGAAATTGTTTATTAACAGATTCATGTTTCTTCTTTAAACAAATGATATCATCTTGTACAGAATTATCTGAGACTTTAGAAGAACCAAAAGAAGATGATCCATGTATTAATTCATCTGACTGTGAATTCGGAGATTCACTTGCCGTCTGAGATTTAGATGATTCACATATAACAGGTAGTGTATCATCAACTACTTTCAACTGATAAGGTTTCAAAACATCAGTTGAAGACATAGCGGATGGTTCCTTATATTCCACATAACCATCAGATGTGACAACTCTGAAAGTTTCTTCCTGTTCATCATCTAAGCCATCAGAGTATACATTTGAAGATGAATTCTGATTTGTGGATGACTTCATAGATACAGAATCACATTGAGAATCTGGTATGTCAAAAATAGAGTTCGACACAGATGAAACTAATTCACTTATAATTTCAGAAACCAAAGATTTTGAATCTGTCTCAGAAGAATCCCAAGTTAAAAAATTCTTACTTTTAGAAAGAAGGATTTCATTTTGTTCTGATAACTCTTTAATTTTGATTTCTAATTCAGAAATTTTGGCTTCAAGTTCTAGTGTCGGAACATATGGTTTTAACACACCATCATATTCACTCTGTGATTCTGTCTGTACAAACAAATCTGAAGTATCCATTGTTACAGGTGATTTGATTTTCAAATTTTCAGAGCTATATAGAAATTTAACTCTGTGATATTTTTCACCATGATACAATGGATCATGCTTCTTTATCTCTTGCATTTCAGAAAATTCTTCTTTCATTTCAAAACCTTTTAATATTGGAAATCGAGCACTCATTCTTAAATCAGTGAGATCATAAAATGCAGGTTTTTCCTCTAAGGCCTTTTTCAGATATTGAGGATTTTTAAAACCAAGACCTTCTTTTGAAAATAAATCTCTATCTGCATATGGTTTATTGAGAAAAAATGTGTGCTCAGATTGTCCAATCTTGTACAGTTTAAAGTTCAATTCTGAAATTGTTTTATTTAAAGAAGAAGCATTATCTTTTTCTGATATTAAACTGAGAGTTAGAAACTCAATTTCAGACTTTAAAACTTTATTTTGTTGTTGCAGATACTCAAGTTCACTTACTGATTCATTCAACTTATCAACCATAGACAGAAGATTATCTCTTTGTTGAGTTAAATCAGTAAGTTCTTGAGTTTGCTTTGAAATGACAATTTCAAGTTCTTGATTTTTTAAATGAATTGGATTTGTCATTTCAAGCAATTTGTTCTTGAATTCTATGAAATGAGGATCATTTACCATTTGAGGATCAGCCGCTTTCTCTTCCTCATCATCTGACTCCTCCTCCATCAATCCCATGAAGCACATTTGTGCTTGATCTTCTGTATCTGAAACATCAAGCCACTCTTCATCATCAGCCATTAGCACTAACCCTTGCTCCTGTTTTTCTGCCAATTCTAACTTTTTCTTGAGAATTTCAACTTTTGACATCTTTGCTGGACATATCCTTGCCACATGCCCTTTTTTTTCCGCACTTGAAGCATGTGATGTTTTCATTTGGCTTCTTCTCCTCAGCAACCTCAGCAGTTTCCTTTTCTTCTTCAACTCCCTTGTTGGCATATTTATCAACATAGTTACCTGAATTTCTTTGAGCATACATCTGACCTTGATTGTAATTGCCAATTCTGTTGAAATTCCTTCCTCTGGATGCAAAGCGTCTGTTGTTGGAACTTGGTTTATTGTAGTATTTCTTTCTGTATGCCTCTGTTAAAGTCAGTAAGCTTTGGAACATCAAATCTCTTTCTTCATCCTCACTTTCTTCTTCATCCTCATCATCATCATCTACTTCAAACACTTTTGCCTTGCCTTTCCTGATAACACCCTTTCCTTTCTTTCTTTCAGTTAGCAGTGCAAGAGATTCTTGTTCAGCTTTTTCTTTCTTTTGTTTTTCCAACACAGCCTCTTCAACTTCTTCTTCGAACAGTTTCAAATTCTCATATACTTCATATACTTTGAGCTCATTTAGTGCTTTGTGTTGCTTTACAAATCTGGTAAATGGCTTCCACTCTAAAGACAGATTGTTTATGAACTTTACACTAAAGTCCATCTCTGATCTATGAATTCTGTTCTTCTTCATATCATTCATTAGTATAACAAATCTGTCATAAGCGTCTTCAAGAGATTCACCATCCTTCATCTTGAAGTTTTCATACTTGTCCATCAGAGTAGTTATCCTCAACTGATTTCCCACTTTAGATCCTAGCATGATCTTCTCTAACTGATCCCAGATGGATTTTGCTGAATCATCATAGCTTTCAAGCTTTCTATATATGTCATTTGGAATAGCTTGAATCAAACAGTTCTGTGCTTCCAGATCTATCAAGTATTGAGTTTTCTCAGCATCATCCATCTCTTCAACCTCTTTCACTACTCTTACTCCATTAACCACATGTGTAGGCAATGGTTTTGCTCCATAGTCAATTGATTTTAAAATCAAATTGCCTTTATCTTTTCGCTTTACAAACAGTCTGAATCTTGCAACCCATAGCTCATATTCATCTTTGAATAATACTGGTGCTTTTGAGTCAGATCCCATTGCCAAATCTTCCCTTTTGTTAATTGGATTCATTTTGATTCAGGATCTTTTCTACTAATTTTCTCAGATTCTCAACCTTTCAACTATCTCGAGTGTGAATAGTGATACTCGAGATGTCAATAGAGACACACGATATGAACAGTGGCACACGAGATGATGTCTCGAGTGAATAACCACAGTACTCGAGATACTGTCTCGAGTTGGGAACAATACTACTCGAGATACTGTCTCGAGTGATGAGCAGAGTTACTCGAGATACTGTCTCGAGTGATGAACAGAGTTACTCGAGATACTGTCTCGAGTGATGAACAGTGTAACACCCCAAAAACCCAAAACAGTAATAATATGCATATAATATAAATCCCAGTGATCTAAAACACAATCTCGTAATCTTTGGTTCAAAAGTAAGTAGCTAAAGAGTGCATGCGGAACAACCCTCCACAGCTGAGATTCTAAATTTAGGATAAACACTAAACTTCTACCGGTAGCGCTACTCTAAACGCCTACCTTCTCCTTGCCTCTTGCCTCACGATCTTTCCCTGAAAAGGTTTGAGATTTTGAAAACGAGGGTTAGACCGAAAGGTCTAGTGAATTCCCTCAGAAACAGTTTAAAACACAGTTCCGGCCCGCTGGCCGTAAGATCAGATATCTCAAATAAACAGGAAAGCATCATGAGTAATAAAATCGCAATACAACAAACCGGATGGCCGGATCCCCCGGATACACAATTTAAGGAGTGACGGACATAGTCCGTGCCTCGCACCATCCCACAATCAACCTTACGTGGCCGGATCTCCCCGATTCTCATTTAAGGAGTGACGGACGTAGTCCGTGCCTCACACCACTAAACTTCCCAGGGATGTACGGTCCCATGGTACTCATTACTCACGATGCAATCCCGAAAGGGTAAAAATAGCATGTATATGATGATCATCAATATAGCATTCACAACCATTTATAATTTCACAAATCACATTAATATCATCAAACATTTGCAAATCGAAAGGATATGTTTAAAACAATAAAAGCAGTCCATTCATTTTCAGACAAGGGAACTCACCTGAGCTTAACTTGCTGCTTACTCTAACTCCCGGTATCTGTACAAATTCCTAAGGCATTAGTGATTCGCACTTAGACAAAACCCACAACTAGAATACCCCTAGGCAGACCCAGCACGGGGGTTCCGCTACCCGGTTAGCGGACGGGGTCAAGGGGAGCCGCCCTTGCGGGGTCTGAGGGGCAGCGCCCCTCGAAAAAAAAAAATTTTATTTCTAAGGGGTTGAACTACTATGGAAAACCTTCTCCCAAAACTAACCCTAACGTTGCAGACCTCTCAAAACCCGACTCAAGAATCCCGATTCGGGACACTACCACTCCCGATTCGGGAAATGGCAATTCCCGATTCGGGAAACGCCAATTCCCGATTCGGGAAGCATCCCACTCCAAAAACCCGAATTCCAACGATACGAGGTCAAAGTGACGACTAAGATAGCCAAATCCCCGATTCGGAAATCTTAGATTTTCCAATTGGGAAAGGCAATCGAAGAAATGAGCTTCTATCCAACACCCGAGTGAAACTCCCGATTCGGGAATCACACTTTCCCGATTCGGGAATCATGAACTCCCGATCCGGGAATCATGATTTCCCAATTCGGGAATTATGATCAGCACCGAAAAAAACAGCCTATAATCGACCAAAAGTCGATCCTAACAGGCCTAAAACTCGATCAAAAGACTCCCAATTGGTTCTAACTTAAGCAATAATCAATAAGCAACAAATTTTAGAGCTTAAAACTATATATCTTACCTTGATTTGGTAGAATGAGCCTCTTGAAGATGATGATGATGATGATGAATAAATTTTCCTCCCAAAAACACACACTTCACACACTCTTCTCAAATCAGATTTTTCCCAAAAATGATTAGGTTTAGGGTTTCCATACCATAAATAGTATGGGCCATGGGCTAAGCCCATACCCAAAATAGATTAATCCCACTCATTAACAATTTCCCAAAAGTGTCACCTTTAGCCCCTATAATCTAACATTCTTACCAAAAGACCAACTTAACGGAGCAATTCTAACTTAAGTCATCAGATAAAATTCTGGTTATTACATCACACCCCCCTTAAAAGAATTCCGTCCCGGAATTCACTCACTGAACAGGTGCGGGTATTTTTCCTTCATTTCGGCCTCCACCTCCCAGGTACAATCCTGTCCTTTATGGAATTTCCACTGAATTTTCACTAAGACTATCTCTTTATTCCTAAGCTTACGGATCTTGCGATCCGTCACGGCAACGGGTTCCTCCACGAAGTTTAACTGCTGATCCACTTCAATATCTTGAAGCGGTATTGCTGTCTCTGGATCTGCCAAACACTTCCTCAGGTTTGACACGTGAAAAGTGTTGTGAACTCCACCTAGTTCGACCGGTAGGTCCAACTTGTACGCCACGGCTCCAATCCTTTCAGTTATCTTGAATGGTCCTATATAACGAGGACTTAACTTCCCTTTCTTTCCAAAGCGAATAACTCCTTTCCAAGGAGATACCTTAAGCATAACTTGGTCCCCGACTTGAAATTCTATATCCTTCCTACGCTTATCCGCATAGCTTTTCTGTCGATCTCTAGCCGTCTTCAATCGATCTCGAACTTGGTTGATCTTATCCGATGTGATTTGGACAATTTCTGGTCCAGCAAGCTGTTTCTCTCCGACTTCATTCCAACACACAAGGCGTCCTACACTTTCGCCCATAAAGTATCTCGTACGGTGCCGCCTCGATACTCGAGTGGTAACTGTTGTTGTAGGCGAACTCGATCAATGGTAGATGATCTTCCCAAGATCCCCCAAAGTCCAAGATACAAGCTCTCAACATGTCTTCTAATGTTTGAATGGTCCGCTCGCTTTGTCCATCCGTCTGTGGATGATATGCGGTGCTCAATTTGACCTGCGTCCCCATTTCCCGCTGAAAGCTTTGCCAAAATGTCGAAGTGAATCTGGCATCTCGGTCCGATACGATAGATACGGGTGTCCCGTGAAGTCGAACGATCTCCTCTATGTAAAGTCTCGCGAGTCTTTCCATAGAATACGTCTCTTTCATCGGTAAGAAGTGAGCTGACTTCGATAATCGGTCTACTATTACCCAAATAGCATCATAACCCTTAGGCGTACGAGGTAGTTTCGTCACGAAGTCCATGGTAATATGTTCCCAAGTCCATTCCGGTATAGGCAACTGTTGTAGTTTACCATATGGTCGCTGATGTTCGATCTTTACTTGAAGACAAGTCACGCATCTCTCAACGAAATGAACGATATCCTTTTTCATACCCGGCCACCAATAACATTGCCTCAAACCGCGATACATCTTGTTTGTTCCAGGATGAACTGCGTACTTTGACTTATGTGCCTCAACCAAAATCTTCTTTCGTAGATCTCCAAGTTTTGGAACCCAGATCCGATTCCCAAGACACTTCAAACCCTCGGTGTTCGTTACTAACGTATCCAGAAATCCTACCATTCGCTCGCTCTTCCAGTTTTCCTCCTCCGACGCTTTCTCTTGCCATTCTTTGATCTCCGACTTGAGGTCCGGTACAATGCTGATTCGGTAAGCCACAATACCTATTCGGGAATCCACAATGCCGGGTTTGACTTTTCCTCCTTTTCGACTTAAGGCATCCGCTACAACATTTCCCTTCCCCGGGTGGTAAAGAATCTCGCAATCGTAGTCGCTAAGTAGTTCAATCCATCGCCGCTGCCTCATGTTGAGCTCCTTCTGACTAAGGAGATACTGGAGACTCTTGTGATCCGTGTAAATTTGACATTTCACTCCATACAGGTAGTGCCTCCAAATCTTTAAAGCAAAAACCACGGCGGCCAATTCCATGTCGTGAGTTGGATAGTTGAGCTCGTGCACTTTCAGTTTCCTTGACGCATACGCAATCACTTTTCCATCTTGCATGAGAACGCACCCCAAGCCTAACTTTGATGCGTCACAGTAAACCACGAATCCATCCGTTCCATTTGGTAGGGTGAGAATGGGTGCACTAGTCAATTTCCCCTTCAAGTTGTTGAACGCGTACTCACATGTCGATGTCCATTCGAACTTGACGTCCTTCTTTGTAAGTTCCGTAAGTGGTGTGGCGATTGCCGAGAAATGCTCGATGAATCTTCGGTAGTAACCCGCCAATCCAAGGAAGCTTCGTACTTCTGAGGGAGATTTTGGCGACTCCCAATCCTTTATAGCCTCAATCTTAGCTGGATCTACTTTGATTCCCTCTTGCGTCACAATGTGCCCCAAAAACTGAACTTCTTTCAACCAAAACTCACATTTCGAAAACTTCGCGTAGAGCTGTTCCCGCTTTAACATCTCCAAGACCTTTCGTAGGTGCTTGCCATGTTCCTCGGCCGTCCTTGAGTAGATTAAAATGTCGTCGATGAAAACGATAACAAACTCATCCAAATACGGTTTACACACTCTATTCATCAAGTCCATAAAAGCTGCTGGTGCGTTTGTAAGCCCAAATGACATCACGAGGAATTCATAATGTCCATAACGAGTCCGAAACGCCGTCTTTGGAATATCTTCTTCTCTAACTTTGAGTTGATGATAACCTGATCGCAAATCAATCTTCGAGAAGAACTTAGCCCCTTGCAGTTGGTCAAACAAATCATCAATCCGCGGCAGTGGATACTTGTTCTTGACGGTAACTTTGTTGAGTTCTCGGTAGTCGATACACATCCTCATGGTGCCGTCTTTCTTCTTCACGAACAACACCGGCGCTCCCCAAGGCGAAGTACTAGGGCGAATAAATCCCTTATCAAGTAGCTCCTGCAGTTGTGCCAACATCTCTTTCAACTCCGACGGTGCAAGTCGATACGGCGCTTTAGCGATGGGCGTCGCTCCGGGTACTAAATCGATCCGAAACTCGATCTCTCGATCTGGCGGTAGACTAACTAAATCTTCCGGGAAAACCTCCGGGTAATCACGAACAACCTCGACATCCTTTACCCCTAACTTATCTTTCTTTGAGTCTACAACATGAGCCATAAACCAAACACATCCCTTTCTAATACATCGATTTGCCTTAATCACCGAAATCAAGCTAGTACTCCTATTCCTCTTAGCGCCATAAACTACGGCCGTTCTCCCATCCGGTAATCCGATACGAACCATCTTTTGCTCACAGTCTATCTTCACCTTGTTTCTAATCATCCAATCCCATCCTAAAACCACGTCCAAACTTTCCATAGGTATAAGTCTTAACACTACAGGTACTAGGCATCCTTCCAATTCTACGGTGCAACCTTTCGCAAACTCTCTAACCCACACTCGCCCATTGGCGGTGTCCGCCTCATAAGGATGGTCTAATGGTTCAAGATTTACACAACATTGTTTAAGAAGCTCAGGGGTAGCATACGAATAGTCCGAACCAGTATCAAATAACACTTTCGCACGTATAGAGTTAACCAGAAATGTACCTGTCACCACCTCCGGTGCTTCCTCCGCTTCCTCGGCAGTCATCCTGAAGGCTCGACTCCTTGCTAGAGTTGGTGCCGCTTTCCGATCATCTCGGGCCTCAGTCGCACGCCCTCCAGTCATCGGTGCTCCACCCCTCTTCAGCTGGGGACAGTCGGTCCTGATGTGGTCTGGAGAACCACATTGATAACATGATCTCCTCCCCGGACAATCCTTCGACAAATGACCCGGCTTTCCACACTGAAAGCAAGTAACTGGTCCTGACTGACAATTTCCCCGATGCACACGGTGGCACTTGCCACAAGGTCTCTGACTCGAACTCTGATTCCCGCGATGCTCAAACCTCGGGGCCTTACCCCCTCTCAGATCACTAACTGGTCCAGACCACTTCCTTTTCTCTCCCATCTGTTCAGTCATCTGACGATCCTTCTCTCTCTCGATCAACTCAGCCGCGTTGATAGCAGCCAAAAAGGTAGCCGGATCTTTCCCCATAACAAACTCCCGAATGCTTCCCTTCAAACCCCAGATATACCTCTCCACCCTTCGCTCCTCAGTCGGTACATAAATCTCAGCAAATCTCGATTTCTCGATGAAACGAGTAGTGTACTCCTGCACTGACAGTGGTCCTTGCTTCAGCTGAAGAAACTCCTCTTCCATCTTCTTAGTCGCGGCCAAAGGGCAGAATTGCGATCTAAACTTCGCCACAAAGCTCTTCCAAGGCATAGATCTCACAACCTCAGCCCCTCTTCCCCCGGTCTCCACGTTCCACCAGTGTAAGGCATCCGCCTTCAGCATCGATCGCGCGAACACTACCTTATCTTCGGCTGCACACTTGCACGTCTCAAATACCATCTCGATCTCTTCGATCCATCGTAAAGCCAAAACCGGATCCCGCTCTCCTTTGTAAGTAGGAGGCTTGCATGCAACAAAAGTCTTGTAGCTACACCCATGAGTCGACTTGGGTAGCTCTTCACTAACGGGTGGTGTCTGTCGCGAACCTCCGCCGATCACAGTGGCCGGCGGGCTTGTCATTCCCGAATCCTCTCGATCACCATCCGATCTCGACTTCTCTTGCTGGTTCAGTAAAGTTTGTAGAGCGTCCTGAATCTTGCCCATCTCAGTCTGAAATGCCTCACGAGTAACAAACGCTGCCGGTTGACTAGCAGAACTCTCCTGATGAGAAGGTTCTGGTTCAACGGGCGGCCTTTCGCTCTGCGCCCTGCGGTTACCTCTAGTCGGTCGCCGAGTTCCTTCAACTGCCGTTGCGGCCTTACGAGCTCCTCCTCTTCCCCGACCCTTACCCCGACCACCAGCCCTTCCTCGAACCGCAGTCGTACGAGCAGGCGGCGGCGGGGCCTCAGGTTCCGGTATCACCCTGCTTCGAAGGCTACGTCCGGCCATCGATACTGAAATAGTAACATAAAATTTAGATAACCCTAAACGACTGGATTTACAGGCAGTGTGAGTGTTCACATGTATTCACCGTCCCGTGACTACACTGGCCAGGTGTAACCACGTTTCCATGGCACACGCTAGTCCTCGCACTTCCATACCCGACCACGACTCATAGGCAAAATCCTAATGTCCTATTATCTCAGCTGTGTCCCCAATCCTACAGTTTAAGACTAGGCCCAATCCTGGTCACCTAATTCACTTAAACTAGTGCTCTGATACCAATTTGTAACACCCCAAAAACCCAAAACAGTAATAATATGCATATAATATAAATCCCAGTGATCTAAAACACAATCTCGTAATCTTTGGTTCAAAAGTAAGTAGCTAAAGAGTGCATGCGGAACAACCCTCCACAGCTGAGATTCTAAATTTAGGATAAACACTAAACTTCTACCGGTAGCGCTACTCTAAACGCCTACCTTCTCCTTGCCTCTTGCCTCACGATCTTTCCCTGAAAAGGTTTGAGATTTTGAAAACGAGGGTTAGACCGAAAGGTCTAGTGAATTCCCTCAGAAACAGTTTAAAACACAGTTCCGGCCCGCTGGCCGTAAGATCAGATATCTCAAATAAACAGGAAAGCATCATGAGTAATAAAATCGCAATACAACAAACCGGATGGCCGGATCCCCCGGATACACAATTTAAGGAGTGACGGACATAGTCCGTGCCTCGCACCATCCCACAATCAACCTTACGTGGCCGGATCTCCCCGATTCTCATTTAAGGAGTGACGGACGTAGTCCGTGCCTCACACCACTAAACTTCCCAGGGATGTACGGTCCCATGGTACTCATTACTCACGATGCAATCCCGAAAGGGTAAAAATAGCATGTATATGATGATCATCAATATAGCATTCACAACCATTTATAATTTCACAAATCACATTAATATCATCAAACATTTGCAAATCGAAAGGATATGTTTAAAACAATAAAAGCAGTCCATTCATTTTCAGACAAGGGAACTCACCTGAGCTTAACTTGCTGCTTACTCTAACTCCCGGTATCTGTACAAATTCCTAAGGCATTAGTGATTCGCACTTAGACAAAACCCACAACTAGAATACCCCTAGGCAGACCCAGCACGGGGGTTCCGCTACCCGGTTAGCGGACGGGGTCAAGGGGAGCCGCCCTTGCGGGGTCTGAGGGGCAGCGCCCCTCGAAAAAAAAAAATTTTATTTCTAAGGGGTTGAACTACTATGGAAAACCTTCTCCCAAAACTAACCCTAACGTTGCAGACCTCTCAAAACCCGACTCAAGAATCCCGATTCGGGACACTACCACTCCCGATTCGGGAAATGGCAATTCCCGATTCGGGAAACGCCAATTCCCGATTCGGGAAGCATCCCACTCCAAAAACCCGAATTCCAACGATACGAGGTCAAAGTGACGACTAAGATAGCCAAATCCCCGATTCGGAAATCTTAGATTTTCCAATTGGGAAAGGCAATCGAAGAAATGAGCTTCTATCCAACACCCGAGTGAAACTCCCGATTCGGGAATCACACTTTCCCGATTCGGGAATCATGAACTCCCGATCCGGGAATCATGATTTCCCAATTCGGGAATTATGATCAGCACCGAAAAAAACAGCCTATAATCGACCAAAAGTCGATCCTAACAGGCCTAAAACTCGATCAAAAGACTCCCAATTGGTTCTAACTTAAGCAATAATCAATAAGCAACAAATTTTAGAGCTTAAAACTATATATCTTACCTTGATTTGGTAGAATGAGCCTCTTGAAGATGATGATGATGATGATGAATAAATTTTCCTCCCAAAAACACACACTTCACACACTCTTCTCAAATCAGATTTTTCCCAAAAATGATTAGGTTTAGGGTTTCCATACCATAAATAGTATGGGCCATGGGCTAAGCCCATACCCAAAATAGATTAATCCCACTCATTAACAATTTCCCAAAAGTGTCACCTTTAGCCCCTATAATCTAACATTCTTACCAAAAGACCAACTTAACGGAGCAATTCTAACTTAAGTCATCAGATAAAATTCTGGTTATTACAAACAGTAATGCTCGAGATGCTGTTTCGAGTGTATTGTCTCGTGATAGGATCAACTGTTGCGAAGTTGTCTCGAGTGATGAACAGTATCACTCGAGATGATGTCTCGAGTATTTTCACGCGTCACAAACCGACAAACACTCGAATTGCCTTCCTTGTCTTGTACTCTAACAACCCAACTCGAGTCTTATCTCGTGACTTCACCAAACACGACTCGAGATGCCTTCACGTAGTCTCGAGATGATGCTCGAGACATATGAACATACAAAAGACTCGAGACATATGAAGATACACTAGACTCGAGACATATGAAGATGAACTTTTTCTTAACTTTTTCTCAAAAATCTAGCTAAAACCTTCAATTTTACCTCAAATCCTATCTAAATCCTGTTCAAAAACACTCAAACATCACTCTAATTCATGAATTCAGACATGAATTCATGAAAAAAATCACCAAACAACTCAAAAACTCTTCAAGTCTTCATGAACCTCCATTGATGACTATCTTCAAAGCTTCAAATCTTCAAATCTTTGCTTCAATCCATGAGAATCTTCATCAAAAATGTAGTAGATCCAGCTCTGATACCACTTGTTAGTGTGAATGAATTCAAATCTAACACAATCTTAACAAGATTGAGTTAGAAACTCAAGAACATAAGTGAAACATGTAGAGAGAGAAAGCATGTAGAGAGATGTAGAGAGAAAGTCACAAGTCTATGTCATTTCCAAAAAGAACGTCCAACCTTACAATACAAAGGCATTGGGGTATTTATACCCCAACCCTAGGAAATAGAAATTTACACTTCAAGTCCCTCAACTTCTTATATAAACTTTACATTAACAACTACCAATTCAACACAAGTTCCATAAGTGGTGTGCTACCTAGGATCAATGGGGAAATATGTTGGCAAACATGGTGGCTTCAAAAGCTTTCATCCTTGCCTCCATATTTGCATCCATCTCTGCTTTCAGAACTTGCTCCCTTGCTGTCATTTGTGCTTGCAATGCTTGCTCCCATGCTGTCAACTCTGCTTCCAGTCGTTGCTCCCTAACTTCCATCTCTACCCGTGTTTTTTCAATTTCTTCTTTTAGCTGTCGTACCTGAAAACATTAAACACATACACGAAAAGAGTAAACCAAAAGTAATATAGGGGATGTAATGGGTCATTTAAGGTTATTTTGGGTTGTAAAGAGAAAATAAAGTTAATATATTATACCTCATCATCAACAGATGCCCCAGAAGCATTATTCAATCTATCGGTACTTGAACTTCCTCCGGTCATCAAATTAGGTTCTCGAAAGTTGTACAACTTCCCTTTCTTCCTTCCTCCTCCCATGGTATTGGTATTCGTCCACAACTCAAGATCAACACGTGGATTAGCACTAATGTCCTCCCCATGCTTTGGAATCGTAGCCTACAATATGTATATATGATGACAAAACATGGTAAGCGTTGAGATGGAACATTTGTTACACCATATGCCCACCAAGTGCATCTTAAATAGCATCCCTTGTTGTGTAGTGGGTAGTTTTGCACCTAGAAGGAGGGCATTTGGTATGAGGCACTATCTCTGGATCAATAGTCTTCCCTTCAACACTCTTTGTTAGAATAGGCAAAGTCCAAAAAACCATATTTCAACACCTCTTTCAGTCATGCCAGTAGTAGTATAGACTATGGGGCCATTTACCAAATGCTTACCAAATCACAATACGTCAAATACCTCATCGGATGAACCTGATAATGACTGAAAATCTTAGCCCAGTAAGAGCAATTGCAAGGATCGATAGACTTACCCGGTAAGCGAGTATGAGGACTCTTACCCACTTTAGGATATTTGGGTAAATTGTTGCATATGATGTTGTTTTGATAGACTAAAACCTTACCCAATAAAGTCAGTGGTAGTGTTGAATCTTACCGGTAAGAACTTACTAGGTAAGTCTTTACGTAAACGGCCCCTAAAAATAATACTCATTAATCATCCTTTTGTACATTTCTCCTTTATTTGTGAGTCAACATGCATATGTTTGGAGTTCACTTAGCAAATCCTAGGACTTGGTTAAACAAGTCCCGATGAATGAAAACAACTACAAAGTGCCCATTTACGCATATGTATACTTCACTCAATCGAATTCAATTCCTAGCATTTTGCAAACCAAAAAATCATAGGTATTGAATTGATAGAATTTGTCATCCCAAACCCTTTGCTGGAATCCATGAAGCTAACAATTGGTTTTGACTATGTGTGTTCATCAAGGTTGTGATTGTAGACAAGGCTGTGATGAGGTGGACATGGAAGCATTAGGTAGCAAGCAGTTGACAAACACTCGCAAAAAGCGACATACAAGGTCCAAGTGTCGGTGAGTTTACAGCTAAGAATTGTTAGCCAATCCCAATTGGGGAAACAGAACCTCTAGTTAATTAATAAGCAATATCGTCAAAAGATAAAATACTAATTTGAAAGATGCAACATCAACATCTGTAACTTGACAACCAAATAAACTAACATACAACTTACAAGTGATGAACAAGAATGCGACGCGAAATACCTGAGATAAATCCATGATGAAAGTGGCACTTGGAGAGCTCTCAAGGAAGTAACTTCTGACCTCAGCGGGCACTTTTGCTATACGGTTCTTCTGCTTATCAATCTTCAAACACTTCAAGTTATTGAAAGGACAAGGTTCGCGAGATAGTTGATCCATGCACAAAGAGAGAGCCTTGAAACATAATGTACACATAAGAAAATAGAAACTATCAATATTGTCCTCATACATACAAAAAGGATAAGATGCATATGAACATGTGCAAATATTTTTCCCAAGTAATAGGTTCATTTTCATAGCTGATATTGGGTAAGGTAAGTACTCAAAAACTTATCAAATTGTCATTGGTTGTTTAACGATCTTCATGAATCAGCTAAGGCAAAGAATAGAGACATCTCTAAGGGGCCGTTACTTAACGCTTACTCTGTAAGTGTTTACCGGGTGAATTACCTTACTGGATGAACCTCACAAGAACTAGAATCTTACCTGGTAAGAGCAATGACATGAACCAGGAGTCTTACCTAGTAAGTTAGATTGACGAATCTTACCCGATAAACGCTTACCGGGTAAATTGTTGCAAACGATAGCGTTTTGAGAGAAAAAATTATTTTCTGATATGGTAGATGATAGTGTTCAATTTTACCGGTAAGCGCTTACCGAGTAAGTGTTTAAGTAAAACGGCCCCTAAGTGCAGTTATATTGAACAAATTGCTTGTTGATTGTCCCGTTTTCTACACTAGTCTCTTTTTGCATTCCCTGCTTTACCGGACCGGTTTAAAGTATTGACGTAGTCTTTATCCCCAACGCAATCAAACCAACTCAATACTAGATAGTCATAATTTAAAATAACAACGGTTGTACAGACTATAATTAGTAACGATGAACATCGACATTTCTATACCTCAATGATGTCCATATCAAGGATAAGAAATTTGGCATTGCGGAGTTTCTGGAACAAATCAATTAGTTGGGGAACATATCTCTCCTTTTTGTAACTACGTTTTGACATAGAGAGATTCACTCTCTCTAGAGAATCCAAACCCTTTGTGGACAACTGCAGAGCATCCAAGCCCTCTACGGACAACTGCAAATAATCCAAGCTTGCCATCATTCTATACGAATCTCCATTGATAGAAGCATTGACCGTTGCTGTAAAGTTCTCAAGTTGAGGAGCAACCACATTCAAAACCTTGGGAAAGTAGTAAGGATCTGTAATTGTGAGATTGGAAAGTCGTGGAGCACAGATATTAAAAACATCCGAGGCATACATTAAACACCGATGTAAAATGAGGTCTTTCAGTTTTTGACACTTGGAAAAAAAATCGAGACTCTTATCTCCCACGCAACCTAATTGCACGTTGCTCAAACTTAAAGTTTCTAAAACCGGAAGATCCCAAGCTGAATCGGGTACGCATCGTCCACAATAAGAGAACTCTTGTTTATTGGTTGCAAGAGTGAGATGTTGGAGAGTGTGAGAACTGAAAAGGGATTGAGGGAACTCGTGATATCTCGATTCTCCAGTGAACCCTATCATAGTCACTTCCCTAGCATCATGCGAGCATGCATAGTTTACAATATATTTAACAACAAGTTGGCTGGCTAATCCTCTACATGTGAGGTTAAGTGCAGAAACTTCCTTATGATTGTTGCGGTTAGATAGTGCATGTTTCATGAATTTGGCAAATTGGGGCAAAGTTGGAAATGTTTCACTGTTTAAGTTAAGATAGGGCATTGAAGCCCAAATATGTTCCCATTTCATAGACAATGTACTTGTTTGAATAGCATATTTCATATCAAGGAAAGATAGAATGTGATGAATGATCTCGTCTGACAAGTTGCTTATTCTATCTTCTTCTGCAATTATATCATGTACCAAATCCATCTGTTCCGCTCTTCTACTCAATCTGGATATGTATAGTATGCAACCCTTTGATGTGGATTAAAAACAAAAGTTTAGGTGTTCCTGTACGGCTCTACATTTGTTGTTTGTTTATGCTTCCATCTTGCTTGGCACTTGAAGCACCTGAATTTTGTTAATGTATATCAGAAAATTATTAAATGAAATAATGATACTTGCTGTTATGAACAATATCACCCTACATAAAGTAGAAATAAAGAAAATTGGAAAGAAAGGAATTAAAAGACAAAAGGTGTGACAATAAGGCTATCAGTAGCTCAACCCTCCCAACCTAACTGCTGATGTAGCTGACTCATCAGCTTTTTTTCAACCCTCTCATAAGCCCTCTGCAACCCGTACCCCAACCCTCTCAACCCTTTCACATAACACACAACTCACGCGGGCTTGGCGGTGTGGCCAACCCGCCAAGGCTGGAGCCCGCCGGGCTTCAAAGGTCGCGTACCCCAAGCTGCCCCAACCTGGAAGCCCACCGGCTTCAAATTGGCCAACCCGCCGGTGGCGCTACGCACAGCCTAAACCCTTGATGTCTTAGATACTTGCAAAATAAGATAATAGTGAAATTAAGCAAATGAGCTCCATAAATGAACTTAACAAAAGCTATTACGGTTATTGGGCTTTATAACAAAAGCTATGTCTTAAAGGGGTTTGTCCTTTAAAGAAGGTTCTCTTCTTTTGGGAGGGAGTCCCTCGTCTTATAGGTGTATTTTGTCTTTTTTCCTTTTTCAATAGATTGGCAGGAGTACCGTCTCTTTTCCCAAATAAAAAAACACTAGACCACAATAACATTTAGTAGATCTGTCAAATAAACTTGATTCCAAAGACTTTAGACACCACCAGAAATCAATGGCCATAAAACCAAAACAATAACATGAATGTGACCCTTTTATATCAGAAAAACAAAACTAAATACATCACCACCCAAGATTATCAAAGAAAGATTCAAATACTAAACCCACAGATGATTGTGGGTTTAAAGTTAAAATATACTACAAGGAGCTTACTCTTTACAAATCAGGAAACCAAAACGAACTGCATATCAATCGAGCGGGAAGAGAAAGAACAAGTGGGTAAAATTCTGAAAGGTGAAATTTGGAAGGGGGGAAATGGGGCTGCTGGATAGATAGATATGCACCGTAAAAATTGGTCCTAATTTCTAGAGTAAACAACTACAATTTTGGTGCCTGTAGTTTATACCCAACCACGAAAACCATCCCTAGGCTTTAATAAGTACAGTTGGCATCCCTCTGGTTTAAGTTTGCTTTGAAAATTGTCCATCTATCCAACTCCATTTAGTTGCCCTTAGTTAAGAGGCATCAAATTTAATTTTTTATTTATATATGAACTATTAACAAAAATTTTATATTATCTTATATTAAAAGGCAAATGATCATATGAGAAAGTAATGTGAAAAAAATGATAAACGGATATAAACCCTTAATCACTTTTAATCCGAAGCACACCTATGAATCACACAATTTGATACAGGATTTGATTTGGTGCATCTCAACCTATTGTGTATCTAACGGTTGATAATTACTTCTTACGTTTCTAGCATTAACATAACTTCTCACTCGAGCTCAGCCCCCCCCCCCACACACACACACATATATATATATATATATATAGTATATAGGGTCAGGTTCAAATGTGAACTCAATTTTGGTTGCAAACATAAGGACGAATCTCAACCACACATCTTCGGTTATGGTGGACTCGATCACGGAGGATTGACGCGATTCATGGGAGGGTGAAAATTATTAAAGGAGGGGACCTGATCAAAGCCGGCTTTATTTATCGAATGAGTGGTTGAGATTCGTCCTCATGTTCACAACCAAAATTGAGTTCACATTTAAACTTTCCACGGCAAAATCAAAGGTGTTTATGAAAATGCTAAGTATTATTTGCTTGATTTTCCCTTAAATTTATCCATTTAGTTTGCTAACTACTTATAATTATTTGTTTACTACAGAGAAGATGCAAAAGATTTTGTTGATAAAGAAATATATTTACCAAGTGTTAATTAATCACATTAATCACATAGGTAACTCAACGTATCTTGATCATCAAGTTTAGTTGGTCTTAGATTCATACTATGGTGTCATCGCATTATTGTTTGAGAGAGTGTTGTTTCAAGATGCTAACAAAACATAATTTGATTTTTAGTTTATACATATTTTTTTAAAAAGTTAAGATTTGTATAGTTTTAAATTCTTGTTTGACGTCTCATCAAAGCATGTGATATTTTGTATTAACTTATTCGATAGGACAATTTGCGGAATTTTCGTCCGGACAATTGAGCGTTTAGTTAATATTTTAGTAGTATTTATGTATTTTAGTGGTATTTCAAATTTATTTAGCAGGTATTCTTTTTAAACTGTATTTTTTTTCTGGTGGATTTGTATGCCATAAATAGATAAAAAATAATAAATGAAATTAATACATACTTTTTAATTCTGCCAAAAATAATAAAATTAAATAAAAATTAATAAATATTTTTTATTTCCTCCAAAACGCTAATTAAAAAGTTAATTAGTCTTTTAGAATTAACAAAAATTAAATTTTTAGAAAATTAATTTTGGCCGATTTCTGGCCCCCGAATCTGTCGGAAATGTATGATCTGCCAGAAATTTGAGTTTTCGGTGCCCCTTTTATTGGCGGCCAAATCCGCCAGAAATACACATTTCTGGCAGATTTTTTGGCGGATTTGGTCGTCGGAAAAGGCCTTATGTTTTGTAGTGCATGTATGAATCACAAAAGTTCACATTTGAATTAGTTGAAAATAGTTTATATGTGTTCACATATGAATATATAAATAGGTTAAAAATAACTAATACGTGAATTATACTGGTTTACATAAGAACATATAGTTCATGTATAAATCAGTTAAAAAAATTAATATGAGAATTACACAGGTTTACATATGAACATATAGTCAATGTTTTAAAAACCGGTTTTTGAACCGAACCGGTGTGGTGGCCGGTTCCCGGTTCGATCGGTTCAACCGGTTCTGAACATTTTTTTCGTTTTTGCTGTTTGGAGTCGAAAAGAGTTAAAATTGGGTCCGACTCTCTTCATACGAAATGAAGTACATATGAAGGGCTATCTAAATGCAAAATTTCAGCTCAATCGGAGATACGGTCCGAGAGTTATACACTGACAAAGTTGCCAGGTTTTTTTTAATAAAAAAACCGGTCACTCATTGACCGAATTTGACATTTGAACCGGTCCTATTGACCCGGTCTTCCAACCGGTTGCCGGTTCAACCGGTCGACTCGGCCCGGTTTTTAAAACATTGCATATAGTTCATATATGAATCAGTTAAAAATAGTTAATATGTCAATTACATTAATTCACATATGAACATATAGTTCATATATGAATCAGTTAAAAATAATGTCAATTACATCGTCTAAAACAACGATTTTTATCAGCTGTAGAAAAGAAAAGGATGATAAAAAACTTCACACCTCCCATTCTCCGAGACAGTGCCCAGATCGTTACGCCTTCATCTTGACAAGAAATTATCTACATAATAAAATATGTATTACAAGCACTATCGTTTTAAAGGAAGTTTTACCATAACATTCCTCTAATTTGGAACCAGTATGGAATTGATTCAATTATGGAATCATTCCATAAATCCTTTTTCTAATTCTTCTTTATTTATTCTCCATATAAACTCAAAATTTTAGTATATATGTAGTGCCAATCCAACACAAGTCCTTTTTTTTACTATTATTTCAATTTAAGTTCTTGTATTTTTTCCATTGTATTCTTTTCTTAAAAATGTATTGAATCGATTCTTTTTAATGAATAGATCCGATCGCAACTTCAAATATGGAATTCAAAGGGATCAAATAGGAAAGGATACTCTGAATCATAGAACTCTAATGAAATATACGATCAACCAACATTTATCGAATTTGAAAAAGAGTCAGAAGAGATGGTTCGATCCTCTTATTTTTTTTTCTCGAACCGAGAGATCCATGAATCGGGATCCTGATGCATATATTGAATACCAGAAAACCATATGAATTCGTATTTATTAAACGTTAAACACGTGCAAAAATACCTCGTCCGGCTGTCTTCTTGCTTTGTTTAATGTTCTCCTTTCTCTCCTTTCCGTGGTCAATTGACGCCTGACTTAGGGCGGAATATAATTCCCATTATCATTATCAAGGCACAAATCAATCTTTTGGTTAGTTAAACAAGTCAAAAGATTGGTTGGGCGGAAGAAGAAATGCAAAATAGGATTGATAGAAGAAGCACAATCATAAATCAAATAGAAATAATGAAAAAAGAGAAAAAAAAAAAGAAAAGCAAGGCCATGAATAAAAAAAATCAAAATAATAATGGAGAATCACCGCCAAAAATTGGGAAAATATTGAAAAGAAAAAATATTTTCATTAAAAAAATATACATAAATATCTTTCTATGTATCATTAATATGCGCAGAACCAGTTTATGGCCGCTTCTCTATGGTACCAGTTGTTGCTTCATTGAATTTGCTTCACTATTAGGCTCACGATTCGACTGGAAACGGACGAGTGGTTAGATGCTACTTCATTTGATGGTTCTACAAGGAAGACCTAAGGTAGGTTATAGAAAAGAAGGATAAATAAAGGAATTTTGGATTGGGACAGGAATCACTTGCATTACATCGATGTGGATTGCCTCGCGTAATAGCAATAGAACTTTTCCAGGCATTTGTAATTCATGACCTAATTAGAAAACATCTTGCTTCGAACATAGGAGTTGCGTACAGTTGTGACTTTATCCTTGTTAGTGCTGTCTATAATGATAGATGAATCAAAAAAATAGAGCACGTTATAAAGAATTAATAGGACAGTTGGATATTCGAGAGAGAAAAACTCGTTAATTTGAAGAATTAGTTTGAATTATTCGCTTAAAGTTTGATGAACTTCTAATTTTGATAGGAAAGATTCCTCTAATGACTTCTCTGGGAGCTTTTATAGTAAATGGAATATATAGAATTGTGATCAATCAAATATTGCGAAGTCCCGGTATTTATTACACAGCCCAAGCCATTATTCTTCTCTATTTGTTATTTTTTTGATTACTATTACCAAATCAAATGACTGGACCAACAGATCCTTTGAAATTAAAAGATAAAAGAAAGGGGTGTTCTTAGGGATCATTAAATCCTAAAAAAATGATTGTTCTTGTGTATCATGGAAATTCTTTGAAAGGCAAGAATCAAATAATTTTCTGTGGTAGTACAAAATATCTTTCATTTCCCCCTCTAATAGATTCTTTTTTTAAGCTATGCGACTAGAAATTGATCCCTATGACCGAAGTTATATACTCTATAACATAGGACTTATCCATACAAGTAACGGAGAACATACGAAAGCTTTGGAATATTATTTTCGAGCGCTCGAACGAAACCCATTCTTACCACAAGCTTTTAATAATATGGCCGTGATCTGTCATTACGTGCGACTATCTCCACTATAGAAAGAAAAAAGTAAAGAAAGATCAAATTCGCTAGTAAATACTAGACAAATGGGCTTTCTACATATGCATCGTCTAAAACAACGATTTTTATCAGCTGTAGAAAACGTAATGGATCTTGAAGTACTATTTCTGCATCTCCTTGACCAAATCCGCTCCCTTTTGGGCCTGGCCCGGTCAATACCCAGCCGGGCCTTTTTTTGTTCCAACAAATTCCGGCCATTCTCGACGGGAATTCTGATTTATTGGCAAAGAGGCGAAGAAATAGGAATAAAATAAATAAAAAATAGAGGAAGCAGAACCAAGTCAATGCGGCAACAAAAATGAGCCGTAGCGAAAGCGAGTCTTCATAGGGCAATGACATATTATTATTATTCTTTTCTTCATTTTTTGTTCTTGTCTTCGAATTTCATCTATCTGGTTTCCTTTATCAACCCCCGAATAATAAATAAAAAACGAAAATATATATTCAACTCATGACACTTCCTTCCTAGAAAGAAAAGAAATAGCGGGTAGTTCATATGTGAATCACACATGTTTATATATGAATTTGTTTTACGTTTATTTGTAATAGTTTAGAGACCACCCTTCTAATTTTGACACAGACATAAACCCATAATTTTTGACTAGTTTTATTTCTTAGGTGGTGTTTGTTTACCTCTTAACAGTTCTATTATAAGCTAGGAAGGTTTTAAAATAAAGTAAAAACATAATTTATGTTATCGTTATGAAATTCTATGTCATTCAAATACCTCTCTCACCCAACAACATTGTTTCCGCTCACCAACCATGTTCACCCATTGTCTGTCATTGCCCATCATCGTTATTTACTCCTACCATTGATACCCCCCTTTTTAATATTTTCTTTGTTTTCCTATTATCGCTCTTTTATAATAGAGAAAATTATTTTTTTAGACAAAATAAATTCCTTAGTAATTATTTTAGACAAAAAATGGCTCCGGTGACAAAATTAGACAGCCACCCGCTACCGCCGGCCGCTACCTCCGCGAATTGGGCCGCTCTCCGGCGACAACCAAGGGTCTCCGGCGTATTTTTTTTGGTCCGCTACCCCTCCACCCGCCATCCGCGGCCCAAATCTGATTGGTCCACGTGATCCTCGTCAGCGCCACCTCACCCGCCACCTCACCCGCCAAGCCACGTGGGCCGCTACCAGCCTGGCCGCGAAGAGCGGCCCGAGCCCACACGGCGGCTCCCCATTGGGCCACGTGTCCAATCCGGAAGAAAACCCTAAAAAACCCTAACCCTAACCCTAATTCAGCCCTAGACACATCAGCTTTTGGTTGTACGATTTTTGTCTTTAATGTATGATTAAAGGAGCTGAAAATTCATGTGATGTGTGTACGATTTGTACTGTTTGTGTCTGTAAAGTTTTTTCAAAATTTTGTTTAAATTGGATACCAACCCTCTTGGAGATGCATAATTCTAAAACACAATAATTGAGCACCTTCCTTCTTCTTAAATTTCGTCAATACAAAAATTCCTTTGTTTCTGAAAATGAGTTCCAGTGAGGATAAACCGAGGTTATACCTTTGTTCCGGTGGGAACTGGGCTGCAGGCGTCGACGGATTGGATTACGTTGAACCAACCGTGAGAAAAGGTGTTAGATTGAAAATAAACAGTACATTTAAACATCTGGTTAATTACTGTTGCTGGAAATGTGAAATCGACCGATCAAGTGGCCAACTGCATATCTGCTACAAGCATGAGGGCCAATTATTTCAGATAACCGACGATGAAGATGTTAGCGTATTTTTGCAATATGCAAACGGGTTAGAGGATCCTCCTGAAGTTTACGTTGATGTATACGTTTCTGGCGAGGGTGATGGCGCAGGTACTTCAAACACTATAAACGAAGAACCAATGTATTTGGATACTGAGTCCCAAATCCAACAGTCACACGAAACCTCATATCGTGCAGACTTTGGATATGGTCTTAGTGACAGTTATCCAGAAGTTGTCCCAGAGACGCAGCAAGATCAACAACAAGAAGTGCAAGAAGAGGAAGACGAAGATGAAGACGAAGATGAAGACGAAGATGAAGACGAAGACGAGCGTAGAAAGTTCTTCGGATGTGCAGAAGATGAAGCCCATGTTTTGAACATGGGTTTGTCAGACGAAGAAGATGAAGAAAACGAAGAAGATGAAGAAAACGAAGAAGGTGTGGAACCCTCCAGGTTACGACCAGGGTTAGATGATTATTTTGGAATACCTCCTCTCATTCCAACCCCAGATTTCTCGACGGAAGACAGTGAATGCGTACCTTATAGACGTAGTCAAAGGCTAAGTATTGGTAAAGTTTTTGATACGAAAGAGAAATTGATTTTGGAGGTCGGAATGAAATTTATAGAAGAACAATTTGAGTATAAGACGAAAAAGTCTTGCACCAAAAGGTACAAGATTGCATGTGCCCGCGATCATTGTAAGTGGAGCATGAAAGCGAAAGCCTATGGAGGTGGTGGTATGTTTATGGTAACAGATTTGGTTGATGTACACAAGTGTTCAAGGACCCAGTTGAACCCTAACCACCGTCAAGCCAACCAAAGGTTGCTAGGTAACTTTTTTAAAACTAAATTTAGAAATTCCCGTAGAGTACTAACGCCAAAAGACATGGCCGAAGATTTTCGAGAACAGTATGGAGTTACGATCCCGTACGCCACCGCGTGGCGTGCGAGGTGGAAGGCCATAACGTTAATCAGAGGCAGCCATGCAGAGTCATTCACTCGGCTCCCCATGTATTTGTATAACCTGGAGCGTGCAAATCCAGGTACGATAACATCAATAAGGACAGACTCTAGCGGGCGTTTTGCGGAGTGTTTCGTAGCCCTTGGTGTAGCGGTACGTTAAAATTCTATAAATTAAACATTTTATTATTTTCGTTAGCTCATACAGTATCTAAACACACACATTTTCTTGCAGATCCATACATTCTTGCACATGGTCATGAACGTTAGATCAAGAGCGCCAAGGATAAAAAAATTCAAGACCCCATACTGGAAGGCCTGCAAGGCTTACACCACGCGAGTGTTTGACCGAATGATGAATCTTCTTCAAGCTGTCGTACCCGAAGGTGCTCAATTGATGCAAGAGGTTGGGGTGGAGAGGTGGTCAAGGGCTCACTTTCCTGGACAACGTTTTAACATTATGACATCGAACAGTGCAGAGTCCATCAACGCATTGTCAAAGTGTGCTCGTAAACTACCTATTGTCGGACTCATGGAGTACTTTAGAGAATTCCAACAAGAGTGGTACTTTATTCGTCGACGTAAAGGAGGTTTAGAAAATATCAATATCTTAGTTTTACGTATGATTATTTTATAATTCGAATAGACTATTTTCTAAAACTATATATTGTATATTTTGCAGAAGAGTTAAACCACCAGCTAACAGAATGGGCCCAAAAGAAGATCCATAAAAGGATTGTAAAGTCCGCGACATGGACTGCTCATGGAATTGGCTACGACAAATGGGAGGTTCGCGATTACGGGTATAACGCTGAAGTTGATATGCAGCACCGTAATTGCACATGTCTCAAATGGCAGGTGTCTGGGTTGCCGTGCGGTCATGCCATAACAGTTGCAAAAAGATTGGGTAAAAATGATGTATTTTATTTGGTTACTCAGCCTTATTACATGGCCGAATTGTACAAGACAACATACCATGGGGTAATTAGGCCAGTCGGACCTGCAGAAACATGGCACTATCCACAAAACCCTATACCCACCGTACATCCACCACTGATAGTAAAGAGACCAGTTGGAAGACCGAAAGGCAACAAACGTCGTCCATCTCGTGGTGAAAGTCGTTCACAGCAGAAGTGTCCTAGGTGTGAAGAATACGGACATATAAGCTCACAGTGTCCGTGGATTCCAAGTTCCGCTAGAGGAAGCAGTCAACTAGAGCCAATAGGAACTGTCGATCTTAATTAGCCGTTTAATATGTAACCCATGTCAATGTCTTTGGTTTTTGCTTGCATTAATAAAACGTATCTTATTTTAGCATGTAACATTTTAGTAACAAAGAGTAGAACAAACACACAATACTGTATTGCATTAACAATTAACTGATACATATATACTTGACACATTAATCAGTAGACATAAAACGACATAAAACTTAATTGATTTCACTGAAAGCATGATAACATAGTTGAGACACAAAAGTTAAAGAAACAACAACAACAACAACAATAACAAATAACAGTGGGATACCAAAGTACAACAGATCTAACATAGTTGAGATCCCCTAGTTATCATTCGGATAGAGTTGTTTTATCGAAGCAATCCAGTCTTCATTAGCTTTGATATGTTGTTGCATATTTGGATACCAAGGTACATACTCCTCCTTCACACATTTTTCTTGTGCTCGAATCTCCTTTTGAAGTTCTTTAACGAACTTCTTCTTGTTTTCGATCTCCTCTTCAATTATATCTTGTTCCCCACGCTTACGCACCCATTCTTCTTGTATCGCCGCTATCTCCCCTTCCTTTTTTGCTATTTCCCTACGTAGTGTTCCAGGCATTATTTGAGTACAAGGAGGGTTTTCAAATTGAGAGGAACGAGGGTTTCCAGACATTCTTTGAGAATGAGGGTTTTCAAATTGAGAGGAACGAGGGTTTCCAGACATTCTTCGAGACCCAGGGTTTGTTGATGAGGAAGGCAATTTATCAGCCATTGTTGTAGTAAGAGCAAGATAAGAACTGTATGAGAGGTGTGAGTATTTGGTTCATGGGATAGACCCTTTTTATAGCCATGTTTTCTCTTTATTTTATTAAATTTTTTTGGCTGAATCAATTGAGTTTTCAGACGAATCTTACTGTTTTAGCTTTTCAGACGAATCTTACTTACTTTTCAGCGTTTTACAGTATTTCAGCCTTATTTTATGACCCAAACATGAATTATTGGTCTGAAAGCAATAGTATTTAGCTTTTCAGACGAATCTTACTGTATTATGTAGAAGCATCAATCATCTTTTACTAAAAGCAATAGTGTACTACTTCACTATTCAGTCACATGGGTCATTCGTCTGAAAAAGCTTTAGTGAATCATGTCATTGATAAACTCATTAAGACGTTGGTACAACTATATATATATGATACCAAATGGGTCCTTCTCGTACATTTTCAGTCACATGGGTCCTCGTACATTTTCACGTGAACACCTATATATATGATACCAAATGCTTTTCAAATGCTTTAATTATGTTATTTTCCCGTTGTCTTAGTTTGCAGTCATTACTATGGTACTATGGTTAATGTCATTAAAACCCTAATTAGGGTTAGTGTATATATTGAAACCCTAATTTTAAAAAACCCTAATTAGGGTTAGTCTATATATTAAAACCCTAATATTAAAAAAACCCTAATTAGGGTTAGGATATATAGAAACATATTATTTACATATTATTTTAAAAATATATATATATAGGGTTAGTGTCATTAAAACCCTAATTAGGGTTAGTGTATATATTGAAACCCTAATTTTAAAAAACCCTAATTAGGGTTAGTGTATATATTAAAACCCTAATTTAAAAAAACCCTAATTAGGGTTAGGATATATAGAAACATATTATTTACACATTATTTTAAAAATATATATATAGGGTTAGTGTCATTAAAACCCTAATTAGGGTTAGTGTATATATTGAAACCCTAATTTTAAAAAACCCTAATTAGGGTTAGTGTATATATTAAAACCCTAATTTAAAAAAACCCTGATTAGGGTTAGGATATACAGAAACATATTATTTACATATTATTTTAAAAAAATATATATAGGGTTAGTGTCATTAAAACCCTAATTTTAAAAAACCTTAATTAGGGTTAGTCTATATATTAAAACCCTAATATTAAAAAAACCCTAATTAGGTCACATAAGTATTAAAACATCGTTATTTATGTCACATAAGTATTAAAACATCGTACAATTAACATAATTGTGGTCAAGGGCCGAACAGTTACATTGTTAAAGAGAAGACACACATACATAAGAAACAACACAATAACTTGCTACACACATAAGTAAGAAACATACAATTACGGGGCCCTTATACATCCACGAGACCAACAAGAAATCACATCTTCACGAAATCAAACTTCACATTGTACATATTGTCGATCAGATGACGAGGTGGACCTTGATACAGAGTGAACTTCAACCAAGTGCCATGGCGAATATTGTGTTCGCCAAACACGAGGTTAAGAGGACCACGCATGACAAAACTATCAGGAGCCATGACCATCATATCCATGTGATAGTGCCATCCATCGTGGCTTATTTGACACTTATGATGATCTGTCAATTTCCACATCAACACAAACGGCGCTGGAATTACCTGAAAAAAATATGAACTTTAAGAATGGAGTGAGATTTGAGAATGAAGAGAGGTTAATTAAGCTTACCAATATGCCATGGTCTGTTAACTCCTTTTCAATTTGGACAATGAAATAGGTGGGATTAGTTGCTAGGGAAAAAGCCATATCCGGTTTAGAGGGAAGAGAAAAAGACAAGTGTTATTGAAGATATGGATGAAAGTATTAGAGTTGTGAGGTTTATGTTGATAGGAGCATCCTATTTATATACTTGGGGAGCCGCTATTATCGGCCGAGTGTCATGGCGGATGTGTTTTTTGTGAATTTAAAAGTCTATGACAAAGTGGTTTTTCATTAAATGTTAAACGTTCATGAAAATATTGTATTACAAAGTATTCACATACATAGTTGACACAATAATATCCTCTGTACTGCTTATACATAGTTGACACAATACATAGTTGGCCCTAGACACATGGCTGCTGGTCCGAGTAAAGAAAGACAACCCGATAAATGATAATCCTACAAATGCCAACCATTAATTTTATAAGGTGTCGGTGTAACCATAACGACCGTATAAAAATGATGCTTGGCATTTGGCGGGTCTTATATCATGTTGTCTATCTTTATTCGGACCAGCAGTCATGTTTCTAGGGCCAACGTAGATTGTATGATGTATTTGACCCGGGGTCAGTCGATTGCTAATATGAATTTAGGACTATGCGTGGGTGAGGCTTGCAGCGAAACGCGGAAACACGTCCACCGTATACCCAAACATAGAAGATTAAGTGTATTACAAAGTATTCACATACATAGTTGACACCATTGATAACCTAACTACACAACATTTTTTAAAGCCACTTCACAGTGACATAAAGGAGCTAGAAGATGCAGAAGCCCAACTTCAAATACAAGCCTCACACACGCATAGTCCTAAATTCCTACCCGTAGTCGAGTAACTTCGGTTCAGATACATTGTACGTTCTACCAAGGCCCTGGAAACATGGCTGCTGGTCTGAGTAAAGATAGGCAACCCGATAAATGATAATCCTACAAATGCCAACCATTAATTTTATAAGGTATCGGTGCAACCATAACGACCGTATAAAAATGATGCTTGGCATTTGGCGGGTCTTATATCATGTTGCCTATCTTTACTCGGACCAGCATCCATGTTTCCAGGGCCATGGTAGAAGGTACAATGTATCTGAACCGAAGACACTCGATTGCTAATAGGAATTTAGGAATATGCGTGTGTGAGGCTTGCAGAGGTTGGGCTTGTACACCTTCCAGATCCTTTATCCCACTGTGAAGTGACTTTAAAAAATGTTGTACAAACAAACGTCTAACCTAACTAAAAAGCCTAAATAAAACTGTACAAAAAACGTTTAACCTAACTATACAAAAACAAAAAACTGTACAAAAACAAAAAACTGTACAAACACTATGATTCCAAATCGGCGGGATTAATATCCATCCTCAAGTTATAGAACTCCACCGCCATATGCTGCCGCCACTGAGTAGCTTCCGAAATAGCGTATTTCGTCGGCCGCGGGACTCTACCGCTTATCAAATCCTCCAGGAAGCGACATACCCATACACCACAATCACCAAGTGACCCATTTTGTTGTGGTATACCGGATGGTGTGTACCATGACAAGTTTCTAGCTTGCTCCACCCGGGTATGATGATTGAGCTCCCTAAACACGTCTAGCAGACCCTTCTTTAATTCCTTGAGCTTTGCTTCCACATCACCCTTAAGACCAGAATGACGATAGCTATCGTACACAGCCATACGCATAGTCATCAAGTCTAGATCTCCTAGGATCCAATGCTTAGGATGCATGCATATCGGAATGTAAACCTGATAGTATCACAGATTGAAAACAAGACATAAATAAATGTAAGGTTTAGAAATATTTCAGATAATATATATAAGGCACAAATAAATGTAAGGTTTAGAAATATTTCAGATAATATATATAAGGCACAAAATTTTACCCTAACCAACGTGTCCCATCCTACGTAATTGCCACTCCCCCCGACGCACAACTTCGCCAATTCTTTGCCCCCTTGGATGTTCATCAATCCTGCGAACCCTGACATCATTACAGCCCAATCGGCTGATCTGGGTCGTACATCCATAATGCGGGTGACCCATGCGTCGATGTGCTGAAAGCATAATATAAATCGTTAAATAAGGAAATAATTAATTGTAATTGTATACAGAAATGACTAATTACTAACCTGATCTGTCAGATACCCGCTATCTTCAAACCCTAGCAAAGTGCCCCAAAAACTACGGTTTACTGCATTCGATAGGTAGCATGATATATACATAGGTTGCAGTTGACCCGTCCTGTAGAGACTAATAATATGCGAAAGAGTAGTAGTAGTAGCAGTAGCATCAGCAACATCAGCAGTAGTAGAAGTACCAGCAGCAGCAGTAGTAGTAGTAGACCGCCAAGAGGGTTTAAACGTCGGTCCTAACACAGCGCCAAACATCTTTTTTGCTTTCCCGACGGTGTACGGAGGGTTGATGGAGGGTGCCGGCTTTATATCCCTCTGAGGCCGGGGACTCTTTATAGACGGGATAGCCTGGGGTACCTCTGTCGAGACAAGCTGAGTCTCTGGCGAGACACGGTGGGCCACCGGCGAGATATGCTGAATCTCCGGCGAGACACGGTGGGCCACCGGCGACACATGCTGAATCTTCGGCGAGACACGGTGGGCCACCGGCGACACATGCTGAATTTCCGGCGAGACACGGTTGGCCACCGGCGTGACATGCTGAATCTCCTGCTCGCCAGGATACGCAGGAGAAGTAAGAATGTGGACCGCGTTGTCAAAAACGTAACGCCATGACTCATCCTGAAATTAAAAATTGAATACAATTAAAACATAGTAACGTATAACATAGAAAATAAATATATGAATCGCATATAAAACTCACAAGACCAACACGGCTGCCCGGTGTGTAGGGGTAGGCCGTGTCCGAAAACAACGACGACGCCCATGGATCCGGTGCTGAATACGAATATTGTCCAGCCCATGCATATGGATCCGGTGCAGAATACGAATGTCGTCCAGACATCTAAAAAATGTATGTGTCAGTCGATAACAAATAAAATTATATGAAAGCTTTAAATTTGGTTCATCGTTTACCTTCAATTGTTCGATATCTCTCGTAATCCTATCAATATCAGCCCTTTGTTTCCTCTGCTCCTCACTGATGAACCCGACATCTTTCTTTAGGTCATCTATCTGAGTCCATCTATCCTGGAAAAAATCGGCCACATGTGGACTCGTCCCCGCATCTGTGGACTGGTACTGATGACCAGGACCCGCCCCCGCATCTGTGGACTGGTACTGATGACCAAGACCCGCCCCCGCATCCCCCGTTGAGGATCACCACCATTATCGCCATGACCATCATCATCATCATCACCATCACCATCATCATCATCGGAAGGCTCCACATCCGATACTCTAAGCCTCTTTGACGGCCGAATGCTCAAAGGGTTACGAAACCATTCAATGCTAACTGCATACCAGTCCTGCTGAAGCTCGAACACATCAGCTATAAGCGTCTGGTGTGGGTGCCTCGTCCGCTAGTATGGGAAATAAACTCATGATAAATTAACATAATACTAAAACAAAGTCTAATTTAAAAAAGCTTCTCGTAATTGAGTATATATCAGTAGAATATACCGATGGAAAGCGAAAAAACGCACCAACATGTTTATATGCTAGACTCCTAACCTTTCTCTGCCAACGAATTCCCCTAGGATGTCTATCATCAATCCTACTAAACCACCTTTCAGAGACAGGGAACATCTCTAAAATCCAAATCTGTAGTTATAGAAACAAAAATATCTAAGTCTAAAACAAGTATTAAGAAAAACGATTATAATAAATATAAGTCAAATTATTAATGTAACTTACGTTGAAAGCGAGTAAAAATCCAGATAGTGACATTTTGTTGCTAACTGGGTTCCGTCTGCTAAAAGCGCCTTTCATTTGCTTATATGTGTACTCCCATACGAACGATCCCCATGGATATTCAGAAAACCCATTGATATCGTCGAGTGCACATATAACTTCATCAGAAACATATTGCTTTGCCTGCTTTCCTAGAAACACATACTCAACCATCATAATAAGCGCTATGCGCGCTTTGTCCTCGTCAGGTAGGCCGCGAAATTCATCGTTCCATACCCTAACAACTTCCGACATTCGTACACGAAAAGCCTGACCTTGTGACGGTCGGGCTGGAACAGATGCTGGAAACAACCTTCTGATCAATCTATTTCCAACTACAGTGCTAGAGTCCGGAAGCGGACCAAAAGGGAGTCCGGTGATTAGCATGAACTCCTCCCGGCCGAAATGGCGCACATGATCTCCAATAGAGTAGGTTAACTGCTGGAATTCTGCACCCGAATCCTCAACCTCCCGCGAAAGAAAGTTGCTCACAAGCATAGCATCTCCGGTCTTCCACGTCAGGTCGAGCCAAGGACCGAATGGAGTAAGCCTAAAAATAATCATCGGCCCCTTGTCTAACATTTCCCTAATGTCTGAACATAACGAGTACTTGCTCCTAACCGTCAGGTCAGTCCTTAATACCTATGTCAAAAAAATATTAACGTTGTTAAACGGGATTTTGTTTCATAATTCTATCCTAATACTCTATATATATACATGTGAGGACACATGTGTATATATGTTGTTATTTATGTTATTTCACTTATATATATATTTAATCAAGTTAATTTGAAGTGTATATATGTTGTTTTCATTAAATATAGTTGTCACTATATCCGTTTGTGAAATCCATTTGAAAAATTTTTAGTTTTTAGATTGACTCTATATATATATATATTTATACATGTGAGGACACATGTGTATATATCTTGTTATTTATGTTATTTCACTTATATATTTAATCAAGTTAATTATTTGTGTATATATGTCGTTTTGATTAAATTTAGTTGTCACTATATCCGTTTGTGAATTCCACATTTGAATGTTGATAGCATTTTAATTTTACATTTGTTAAACGGGATTTTGTTTCATAATTCTATCCTAATACTTTTAACTTGTTACATTGACCTATCAAACCTCTCGGTAATTCCACTAGTCCACACAAGAGGCGGTGAGAATGGTAACGCTAAAGCATTTGAAAAACCATTCTCATTCGGTTACCATTTTATAGGCAACCTCCTTAAACCCCCTTAGAGTGCTTATAGTAAGTACGCCCCTGGATTTGACTATCAATGCATTTATACTAATATAATTTACAACTTTATATATATATATATATATCTAATTGGATGGACATGTGAAGACACATGCTAATGAATATGTCAACTTATTTATGTTACTTCAATAATATATTTTATCTACATGTGTCTTTTCTAAAGTATTTATGTTGGTTCAATTATATATTATCTACATATTTTATCTACATATTAGTTCACTTATATATTTTTTATCAATAGTGCATTTTCTAAAGTTAAGGGGCCAATGGTGCATTTTCTAAAGTTCAGGGGCCAATGGTGCATTTTCTAAAGTTCAGGGGCCAATGGTGCATTTTCTAAAGTTCAGGGGCCAATAGTGCATTTTCTAAAGTTCAGGGGCCAATAGTGCATTTTCTAAAGTTCAGGGGCCAATAGTGCATTTTCTAAAGTTCAGGGGCCAATAGTGCATTTTCTAAAGTTCAGGGGCCAATAGTGCATTTTCTAAAGTTCAGGGGCCAATAGTGCATTTTCTTAAGTTCAGGGGCCAATATTGCATTTTCTTAAGTTCAGGGGACAATAATGCATTTTCTTAAGTTCAGGGGCCAATAGTGCATTTTCTTAAACACTAATAAATAAACAATTAGATAAACTAATTATAAACACTAATAAAAATCATAACTTATATAATTTTTTTTTAAATTATCAACTACATAAACAAGTAAAAATCATATAAACAACTAGATATAAACAACTACATATACACACTAATAAAAATCATAACTTATATAATTTTTTTTAAAAAATTATCAACTACATAAACAACTACATATACACACTAATAAAAATCATAACTTATATAATTTTTTTTTTAAATTATCAACTACATAAACAAGTAAAAATCATATAAACAACTAGATATAAACAACTACATATACACAGTAATAAAAATCATATACTTTTTAAAAATAACTTATATATAAAAAAATGAGTATAAATTTTTTTTTATAAATATTTACAACTACATAAACAAGTAGATAATATAACAACATGTTAAAACAACTAGATAAACAATTAGATCCAAACTGTAACATCCGGAATTCGAAAATACAATTTAACAAGAAAAGTAACCAACTTGATTGAAATTTGCGGAAGCTTGTCCAAACATTTGATTTAAAAGTAATATTTAAACACCATGAGGTGTCAAACCAAGTCTAAACCATGATATAGAAACATAGGTCAACTGTTTAATAAAACCCAAATTCACACCCAAGTACAAAACATAAGTTAACCGTTTAGGAAAACCAAGGTTGATATTTCCAATTATCAAATAATCGTTTGTACACCACTAAGACCCAACCACTTTCTTTTCAAAACCATTTCTTCACCTTTCTTCTCGTAGACTGAACTAGCGGAACCCGGAGCCTCAAACTTTATCTTTTCCCTTTCGGGAAGTGCCTGCAACTAAAAGAGTAAACAACAACGGGGTAAGCGAAAAGCTTAGTGAGAACACACCTAAACCATCTACCATCATATATCCACAATCATGCATACACATAATCACGTACGTGCAACTTGCACTATCTCCCCTTCGGCTGACCCGAATCAGGGAGAAAATTCCCTAGGGGTATTGCTACCACCATAGGTACTCTACCCAAGGGGTATTGCTACCACCTTCGGTCCACAATAAATCACATCACAGCTTTAACGGTTTCCCGTTCTTCGAACCGCCCCGCAGTCCGGCCTTAGTGGTTGCCCACTCTTCGGATCGTCCCACGACCCGGCCTTAGCGATTACTCGCTCTTCGGATCGTCCCATGACCCGGCCTTAGCGATTACTCGCTCTTTGGATCGTCCCACGACCCGGCCCATCAATTTACATCAAGCACATATACACATATCATAATACAAGGCATATGAACCCACTCACATAATCACATGCAACATAATCATAAATACACAATAGCACATAGCTAGGTAGTGAACTCACCTTGATACAACGCTAGCAATGTACATTCATTCGTCATTCACAAGAATTCGGCATTTGAACACCTATATAAACATACATACCACACATTAACATATAACACATAATTGGGTTCTTTAACCGAACCCGACCCTTATGCCTTAAACATAGCTTAACCATCCCAATTTCTACCAAATTCTCCCAAATAGTATCTTTACAAACCCTTACGGAAAGCCCCTAGAGGAAACCTCAAAACAGCACCGCTCAAAAAACTCACCGGAACAACGGTGGGTTACGCGGTTTGGGCCACGGGACTCTCCTGCCTTTCTTCTCCAACAAGATTTTTCCCAAAACTCTTGGGTTTTCATCCCAAACCATAAAACCAGTATTTTGGGTCTACATACAGAAATATAACAAAAACCCAACATAATATATGATCCAAAACACTTAAAACATTACGAAATCACAAGATTGAGTATTAATCAATCACCCGTTAAACTTTCAATCTTTCAAAACTAAAATCCAACAACTAAATGAGTTTAGAACATATACCTTTGGAACAATCCCACTAGCTACTTGATTCCTCTTCGATATCCTTCAAGAATCGAACACACGCATCACTCAATTCTCCAAATCACCAAAATCGTTTTCCTGGAAATTCAGTAAACTTCGGACGTTTGCTGCTCGTTACTGGAATATGCGATGCTCAATCCCTCCGGTCAGACTGAAGATCAATGAGTCGTGAAGCTCCTGCCCAAATTTCATGACGATCCGACGGTTAACGAAGGTGTACCGGCTGTTTTCCCACGACTGCGCAAACCTGGACGAAATTCCGAAGTTTATCTTTCTCTCTTCTCTTCTCTCGTTCTCTCTCTCAACTTCTGGAAACTTCCACCATCCAAATGAAACCCCTTACAAAATACTGATTTTGACTAGTTACAAACAACCCCTTACACTTCAAGCATCTTAACACAAGCTAACCCAACTAACATAACATTTAACTTTTCTAACTCTAACAATCTTACACAATTAACTAACTTACTAGCTTAACTGATGTTAACGTCACTTAATCATAGTACGAGAAATGGGGCGTTACAACTCTCCCCCACTTACAAAGATTTCGTCCCCGAAATCGCTTTGGTAACAAATAACTCTAATAGTTACCTTTCATTCCTCTTACAAGGTCTCGCTTCCATACTGATCCCCTTCTATGTTAAGTACTACAATTCGAACAACTTACGTCCCTAATTCTCAAGGAATGTTGTTTTTTTTTTCTTCGATCATCATCAGTTTCCCCCATAGATAAACTACCTCCTCTTAACTGGCAACGCTTGTCACATTCATCAGGCCGTCTATCAGTTGCTTTCTTACTTGGAAAGCATACATAGGCATTTGCATTTCAAAATTCGAGATAAGCATATCAATAAATTCACCAATTAACACTAATTGTTATGCAGTCTTCCTTTATCAACATAAACCTTACCTTTTCTATCTCTGTCACATTTAAATCGACAACTCCTTTCAACAAGGATCTCTTACAAAACTGTACATGTCACTCATTTGGCCCCAAACATCCAAATCCGACAGTCCCTACTTGACCCTCGAAGCCTACGGGTGTAACCACCAGTGTAGGAAACACAAGAGTCAAATAAGATCAGTCTGGACAACAGGCTCGGCCTCTGCAAATCCCTGTATCCCAAACATTCTACAATCTCTATTACTGTAACAAACAACGGTATAAAAATCTGCACTTCTTCAAATGTCGCCATCCATCCTTTTTGTAAAACTTCTCCATGGGTATTATCTCTATTATATTTCCTCCGTAGATACATAAATATAATTTGCATCTTTTCTTCTCCCTTGCTATTCTAGTTTTAACTTCTCTAGCTCAGGATATCTTGTGCATCTGATAGAAATCAATGCACCTCACTACTATCAAACATTCTCTTATCTCCGACTCTAACATTTAACATATTTAATCATGCCTGCTCTTTCATTCACAAATATTTCGAACAACCATTCTGAACAAACGGACGTTTGCTCCAAAAATTAATACAATAATATTCACAAACCCACGGCACTTGCTTACCTTCACCTTCCATTTTGCAAAAATTAATGCAAAGAGCATTTTCACCATCATAAATTTAGCAATTACAAACCATCATATTTATTTATCGGCAATTTTCGTGTAGAGAATTTTTGTGGCTATTTAATCTTGCCTTAACAATATTATAAACTTCATGAAATACTGTCTCCAACAGTCACATTGGTTTCTACATCAATGTTAACCACTTGGTTAACTGTCACTACTTTTGCTCAAAACTCGGGAAATAATCCATAGAAAAATTTCCCTCACATGAATCACAACCATTCTTTTAAAACTAGAAATTTTGTGCCTCCTTTCTACTAAGTAGCACACTTCTTGATCCTTTGCATTCTTCCAACTAATTCATAAAACATCTCTTCTTATGAAAACCCATTCCCAAATTACTATCCACATAAAAGAAAGCCTTAACACTTTCCATTATACCAACAATTCATACCATCACTTCCATATATCCACTTCATATACTAGCATGCTCCTTATATAACTCTACTTAACATTTTATCACCAACTAACCCATTCTTAACATTCTTCTCTACCCTTTTTCCCCAACAAACTTTACTTGGTTCGTAGAATTCTCATGACATCACCAAGTCCCAACATGTACAATGTAATTGCAATGATATGGGCCCTTATACCATTATAATTACACCCTACATATTTAGCCTTTGCGTTGTCACTAGGTTTTCCATCTCCAAGTTCGGTTCGTACACATAACATTTAACAACACATATATAAAATTTTCACACAATATTTACATAAAACATTCTATCTATTCCAACTCTTCTATAACCATATATCCACTTACCTTGATATAACATACACATCTATCACCCATGCTAATAAGGCATTAACATGCCAACATAAACATATAAGTCATAAGCATTCTTTCTCAATTTTCAAAGTTGCCGTAGAACTCCCAAAAATTGACATAGCTACTGTTGACCACATACTCAATAACAGTTCCCAAAATTTAGAATCCCCATTTAGAGAATTTTCAATACACCCGTCCCATCATGTGTTTCTAACTCCTTTTCACTTGCTCCACTTGTACTTCTTTTCACTTTTTACACTTGGTGTAAAACATCAAAACTCAAAATAGCTGTTGTTTGACAGCCTTTTGGCACAGCAAACTTCAGAATTTGCTTCCGAGTTTCAAACACAAACAGAAGTACGGGTTTCAAGCTTTCCAACGACGTATAGAACACCAAAATCCGATAAACGGTTAAGCCATAATGGCTTAAACAAAACAGCACGATGAGTGCTGAAATTTTCTGAACATCACTAACTATCATACATCTCATATAACACCACACTTAACATGCTTCTAGCATAAATCCCACTAGCATCTTATACATGCTATACTCAACTTTCCCACCACACAACGAGTACCCACTACCCAAACGTATGCATAACATATACATACCCACATACACATACTCATCTCTATATCGCAACACTTTCACATATCCAACATGTAATCACATAAAACATGTCATTCATACACATATCATGCTTATACACACATAGCATGCTTATCACATGAATATCACCTCCCTTCTCATATGACATGTTCACGTCATGTTTTCACACATAGCATGATGACCAACAATATCATACATCCACTTAACGCAATAAATTAACATGCGTTACCTCATAACAATAGTTCAACATGCTTTTCTACTTGTAGTTAGGTATTACTAGCCTATACAAGGCTCACATGCAACACTTATATTTCAATCACTATCGTAATGGTACATGCTTGTCTATCATGCAATTTATACTCATTACTAGCATGCCATACTTACATAACCATACTTGCATTAATCATCGTAACATAAATCCTCGTACTATCACTTAGGTAGGGTTTAGTGTGCTCACCCCCGTTCTGATGCTCCGGCTCGCAGTTCAGTCTCTTAACCATTTCTCAAGTAAAACACATTTTGGTTACTTTTTATTTAAGAAAACAAAAGCTTTGGTTTAAGTTCAAGTACCCACCTCTTGTGAATACCCAAATCCCTTAAACCTAGGCTCTGATACCAACTTGTAACATCCGGAATTCGAAAATACAATTTAACAAGAAAAGTAACCAACTTGATTGAAATTTGCGGAAGCTTGTCCAAACATTTGATTTAAAAGTAATATTTAAACACCATGAGGTGTCAAACCAAGTCTAAACCATGATATAGAAACATAGGTCAACTGTTTAATAAAACCCAAATTCACACCCAAGTACAAAACATAAGTTAACCGTTTAGGAAAACCAAGGTTGATATTTCCAATTATCAAATAATCGTTTGTACACCACTAAGACCCAACCACTTTCTTTTCAAAACCATTTCTTCACCTTTCTTCTCGTAGACTGAACTAGCGGAACCCGGAGCCTCAAACTTTATCTTTTCCCTTTCGGGAAGTGCCTGCAACTAAAAGAGTAAACAACAACGGGGTAAGCGAAAAGCTTAGTGAGAACACACCTAAACCATCTACCATCATATATCCACAATCATGCATACACATAATCACGTACGTGCAACTTGCACTATCTCCCCTTCGGCTGACCCGAATCAGGGAGAAAATTCCCTAGGGGTATTGCTACCACCATAGGTACTCTACCCAAGGGGTATTGCTACCACCTTCGGTCCACAATAAATCACATCACAGCTTTAACGGTTTCCCGTTCTTCGAACCGCCCCGCAGTCCGGCCTTAGTGGTTGCCCACTCTTCGGATCGTCCCACGACCCGGCCTTAGCGATTACTCGCTCTTCGGATCGTCCCATGACCCGGCCTTAGCGATTACTCGCTCTTTGGATCGTCCCACGACCCGGCCCATCAATTTACATCAAGCACATATACACATATCATAATACAAGGCATATGAACCCACTCACATAATCACATGCAACATAATCATAAATACACAATAGCACATAGCTAGGTAGTGAACTCACCTTGATACAACGCTAGCAATGTACATTCATTCGTCATTCACAAGAATTCGGCATTTGAACACCTATATAAACATACATACCACACATTAACATATAACACATAATTGGGTTCTTTAACCGAACCCGACCCTTATGCCTTAAACATAGCTTAACCATCCCAATTTCTACCAAATTCTCCCAAATAGTATCTTTACAAACCCTTACGGAAAGCCCCTAGAGGAAACCTCAAAACAGCACCGCTCGAAAAACTCACCGGAACAACGGTGGGTTACGCGGTTTGGGCCACGGGACTCCCCTGCCTTTCTTCTCCAACAAGATTTTTCCCAAAACTCTTGGGTTTTCATCCCAAACCATAAAACCAGTATTTTGGGTCTACATACAGAAATATAACAAAAACCCAACATAATATATGATCCAAAACACTTAAAACATTACGAAATCACAAGATTGAGTATTAATCAATCACCCGTTAAACTTTCAATCTTTCAAAACTAAAATCCAACAACTAAATGAGTTTAGAACATATACCTTTGGAACAATCCCACTAGCTACTTGATTCCTCTTCGATATCCTTCAAGAATCGAACACACGCATCACTCAATTCTCCAAATCACCAAAATCGTTTTCCTGGAAATTCAGTAAACTTCGGACGTTTGCTGCTCGTTACTGGAACATGCGATGCTCAATCCCTCCGGTCAGACTGAAGATCAATGAGTCGTGAAGCTCCTGCCCAAATTTCATGACGATCCGACGGTTAACGAAGGTGTACCGGCTGTTTTCCCACGACTGCGCAAACCTGGACGAAATTCCGAAGTTTATCTTTCTCTCTTCTCTTCTCTCGTTCTCTCTCTCAACTTCTGGAAACTTCCACCATCCAAATGAAACCCCTTACAAAATACTGATTTTGACTAGTTACAAACAACCCCCTTACACTTCAAGCATCTTAACACAAGCTAACCCAACTAACATAACATTTAACTTTTCTAACTCTAACAATCTTACACAATTAACTAACTTACTAGCTTAACTGATGTTAACGTCACTTAATCATAGTACGAGAAATGGGGCGTTACACAAACCATCCAACATGTTAAAACAACTATTTTTTTACACGTGTTCAAAAATTTCTAGTGTTCAAAAATAACTTATAAAAACGTGGTTATAAAAAACTAAACAACATACAAGAGCACTTTTATACACAAGTAAACAACATACAACAACAATTTTATACACACGTAAACAACATACAAAAACACGTGAACACATAATGTAAACAACTGAAAATATAGCCACTTACTTGATTTGCCATGATATAAGTAAAATAATCGTCACCACGACCTCAACTACTCTTAAAATAATCGTCACCAACCGACAAGAACACGTGTTCTTAAGTATGAATTAACTAAAATAAGGTTGTTGATCCACCACAAGGAAAAACACGTGTCTAGAAGTGAAAGAAACCACAAGGAAAAACACGTGTCTAGAACTAAAATAAGGTTGTTGATCCACCACAAAGAAACATTAAACAAGTGAAAGACCTTGTATTCTTGGTCCCCACAAGAAAGAAAGGAAGATTAAACAAAGACTTGGATTCAAGAAAGAAAGGAAGATTAAACAAAGACTTGGTCCCCACTGTAAATAACCAAAGAAAAACAAAGAAGAAGAAGAAGAAAGGGGTGTGGTGGGGTTGAGATGTCGGCTGATTTAATAAAGAAGTAGGGTTAGGGTTTTTTTCTTTCTTCCGGATTGGACACGTGGCCCAATGGGGAGCCGCCGTGTGGGCTCGGGCCGCTCTTCGCGGCCAGGCTGGTAGCGGCCCACGTGGCTTGGCGGGTGAGGTGGCGGGTGAGGTGGCGCTGACGAGGATCATGTGGACCAATCAGATTTGGGCCGCGGATGGCGGGTGGAGGGGTAGCGGACCAAAAAAAATACGCCGGAGACCCTTGGTTGTCGCCGGAGAGCGGCCCAATTCGCGGCGGTAGCGGCCGGCGGTAGCGGGTGGCTGTCTAATTTTGTCACCGGAGCCATTTTTTGTCTAAAATAATTACTAAGGAATTTATTTTGTCTAAAAAAATAATTTTCTCTTTATAATATCTCCATACCCACTTCATTAGTTTGTTGTAAAAGAGAGAATCAAAAAAAAAAAAAAAAAAACATATCAAAAATATAAAAATCAATGGCAAAGGTAATGGCAATGATGGTTAGTATGGAAAACAGACGATGAAAGGGCGTCATGGGGTGGCAAGGGGAGCGAAATGATTTGAATGACGTAGGGTTCACAAACATTAAGGGGCCTTTTACTTAACACTTATCCGGTAAGTGCTTACCGGGTCAATTTATCTTACGGGATGGACATGACAAGGACTATAATCTTACCCGATAAGAGCAATGGCATGAACCGGGAGTCTTACTGGATAAGTGATATCGACAACTCTTACCCGGCAAACGCTTAGCGGGTAAATTGTTGCATTCGATACCATTTTAATAGACTAAAATATTGTTCGATACGGTAGGTGATAGTGTTCCATTATACCGGTAAGCACTTATCGAGTAAGTGTTCAAGGAAACGGTCCCTAAGATAGATGTATATCTTTTTTAATTTAAATTTTCCTTGCGAATTACATATAGGTTTTTTTTGGTTAAAACACCGGGTAAGTGTTCAAATAAACGGCCCCTAAGATAGATTTAGAACTTTTTTTAACTTCCCTTTTAAAAAACCCGATTTGATTACAAATATGTGTTGGAGATATGCCATTAACACAATAAGATAGTAATCACCTATAATGCATAAACCTATTGGGTCGCACACAAAGTTCTGTTACGTAAAAGCGAGATATATTTTAGAGGGTTAACAAGTAATTAACTAAAAGTGTTTTAGTTAATTTGGAATTACTAAAGGGACTAAATAGTAATTACATCATACTTGTTATAAGATTAGATCTAATAATATAGATAATTATTAGATTAATTTAAATAATATCTAATTTGTGGATAATAATTAGATATATGATACCTCTAAAGTTAAGATATATATCTATGTTTTCTCTCTGGTTAGTTGTACGAGATCACCAAAAACAAAAATAAATAGCTTTTGTGTTTTCTCTTGTTTGGAGATCGACGGCACAAAGAAAAGTTTTTTTGGTTTACACACAAATTCTCAAAGTGTGTAATTTTGGTGACAACATAAGGGAGAAAAGAGAGGATCTCGCTACCTACGTAACTGGTTTTGGGGTGTGCACCTGATAGAGAGGTTCCTGCTATTGGAATCTTCCCGGTTATCAAAAGGTCTTTCTAACCCTTTCTTGTGTTTATTTTATTTGTTACTTGTATTCAGATTGTAACCAGATCTCTGGAAGATTGTGTGTTTTTCGCTTCCGCTCTATTATTATTTTGATCTGTATGGTTTTTATTATACACACAATCCAACAGTGGTATCAGAGCCACGGTTACAATAATACAAGTACATTGAAATCGTTTTTTTTAGAATTTGTTTTGGGTTTGTTGTCGTACATTCAAATGGGAAATTGAATCTATGAAACAAACACAAAAATTCTATCGGTTTTTTCTAATGATTTTGAGTTTATCAAAATCAAAAGTTTTGGTTTTGAAAGTTAGGGTTTCTAACCTAAAACTTTTAAAGTTATGGTTTTGAAAACATAGATTTCCAATTTTGAAAATTAATGTTTAAAAGTTTAATTTGAAGTTTTTGAAACATAAAGTTTTCGGTTTTGGAAGTTTAGGGTTTTAAAACTTTAAATTAGTTTTTTAAGAAACAAAAGTTTCTTATTTTGGAAATCTAGTATTTTAAACCATAAAATTAAAGTTTTGAAAAATTAAAGTTTCCTTTTTGGGAAAGGTTGTTTTTTAAAACTTAAGAGTATTTAAAGTTTTGAATTCTAAGGTTTTTAAGAAAACTAGAGATTCAAAATTTTAAGAAAAGACAGAAAACGATTTCTTTTTCCAGTTGTTTTTTATTTGTTTATGTTTTCCCGAATACTTTGATTCACTTGTGTACTTAATGTTTGGATGGTTTGGCATGAAACCATACTTACATAAGTATAAAGTGTGCTTTTGCAAAGATTGATTTTTAGTGCCAAAATTGTATGTTTTATCAATCTTTATCAAAGTATTGTTTCACATGGATTTGGCACTCCATGGCCTTGTTAGTACAAAATTTGTGTTTGTATGGACCCGGTAATAGTTTGCCTCAATTAGACCTATGTGTTGGATGTTTGGTTGTTTTTTTTAATGGTTGTAATTTTTGCGCGGCCTGCGAGTCGTTTTCTTTTCTATGTATTTGTAAAATAGTATAGAATAGACTAGAAATTTTTTTTTATTACAAAATGTAAAAGAAGACCTAAGACAACAGACAAGATTCATGGAGATTGAAGTCTTGGCGTGGACCCAATCGAGCATTGAAGAAATGGCGAGTTTAGTGGGAGCCGGCACATCCTTTTGGTTGTTAGTCCCTAGTTTGACCATGTTTTTCTCGTGGTGGCTCACGGGAAAAACGCATAGGTTTGAGGCAAATGTTACCGTTACTTGCAATGTGGTTGTGTTTATTATTTTATTGTTTAGGTTGCATGCTAGATAACCTTTTTAAAATAATTTGAAACACAACAAACTTTTATTAATGAGTTAATAATTGTTGCGAGTGGTTTTAGCAAATAAATAAAATTGGTTTTATAGTTTTAAAATGGTTAAAACAAAATTTGCTAAAATAAAACGGTTAAAAATGTTTTAACTAAGAAAAACAAAAACCCGTTTTTAATGTAAATCACACGCTATCCATTTAAGGCACACATTTGAACTAATAATCTTTCGGCGTGGGAAGGTCTAAAGACAACGCGTCGGTTAGATTTTAGGGATAATGTTTGTGACATTCGCGATATCCGAGAGTCTTGGACCGGATGTCATGTGTCTTAGTATGGTTGATTTACAATCTGGACTCGTGATCCACGGCAAACCTATCACGGGAAATGATCAGCGTGGAAGGGATTAAACATGCCAAATGACATAATGGATGTCAATGAATCCCGCAAGGATCTAAGAATTTCATTGAGATGGAATCGGTAAAATGGTTACCTACCTAAATAGCTTCTAGTTGCGATCCGCGGCAAACCCATCGTGGCTAGGAGTGAAATATGGATCTTAGCCTTGTTAAATTAAATTTGTTTTATTTAAACAATTGGGTAATTTCTTTTAACGAGGATTATTTAATTCAAATCACTAAAATAATTTTTCTATTTTGATAGATGTCAAACAACACGAATTCATCGATTTCAAACTTTTGTTTGAAAGGGCTCCTCGAAAAGGACAAGCTTACGGGCTTGAACTATGTGGACTGGCTTAGAAACCTGAGAATAGTGCTCAGGATGGAAAATAAGCAGAGGGCCATAGAGGAGCCCCTCCCTGCGGCACCCGCTGCCGGAGCATCTCGAGCGATTCAGGAAGAGTATGAGAAACGTCTGACTGAATCGAACGAGGCCGCTTGCCTTATGTTGGCCACCATGGTTCCAGAACTCCAAAAGGGTATGGAAAGCCTTGGGGCATACGACATGGCCAACCAGCTAAAGGAAATGTTCCAGAGGCAGGCCAGGCAAGAGCGGTATGACAATGTCAAGGCTCTGGCAGAATGCAAAATGGCATCAGGGAGCAGCGTCAGTGTACATGTTCTGAAAATGAAATCGTACATTGATCAGCTTGAGCGTCTAGGTTTCCCTATTAGTTAGGAGCTTGCTACGGATTTCATTTTAAGCTCGCTGTCTAGTTCATATGAACCGTTCGTTCTGAACTATCAAATGAACAACTTGGAGAAAACCATAATGGAGCTCCATGGCATGCTTAAGACTGCAGAGTCTAACATGGCCAAGTCTAAGCCCGCTGCTCCAGTATTGGCCATCAGGGAGGGAGGTATAAAGAAGAAGAAGGCAGCCCCGTGAAAGGCAAGGGGAAGGGAAAGGCTATTCAGCCCAACCCCAAACCTAAGACAAAAGGCCAAGGGAAAGCCCAATCTGATATACCTCAGTCAAAGACTCCTGAGGATGCTGTATGCTTTTACTGCAAGGAGGTAGGACATTGGAGGCGTAGCTGTCCTAAGTATCTGGAGGAGCTTAAGAAGCTTAAAGCTAATGGAGCATCAACTTCAGGTACGTATATGATTGAACTCCATAGTACTTCTACTTCTAATTCCTGGGTATTGGACACAGGATGTGGTACTCACATTTGTACTAATGTGTAGGGACTAAAAAGAAGTAGGAAGGTGAGACGTGGGGAGCTGGACCTGATCATGGGTAACAAGCAGATTGCTTCGGTTGACATGATAGGAAATTATGAGCTTTCTTTTTCGTCTGGATTATCTATGGTTTTAATTGATTGTTGCTACTCGGCCGAAATGGCGAGAAACATTATTTCCTTTTATGCTTTATATAAGGATGGTTTTGATTTTGGGTTTGATAATGGATCAATTCTTGTTTATAAGAATAATGTGCTATATTTTAAAGCTAACCCATGTCATGGAATTTATGAAACAAGCATAATTGTTAGAGACAATCGAAGTTCAATTTATAATGTTGAATCGACTCAATCTAAAAATGGTTTAGATAAGTCGTATCTGTGGCACTGTCGTCTTGGTCACATTAGCAAGAAACGCATCACCAAACTCCAATCGGATGGGATTTTGGAATCATTTGACCATACATCGAATGATGAATGTGAATCTTGTCTTTTGGGAAAGATGACGAAGGCACCGTTTACAGGAACTTGTGAGCAGGGCAAGGATCTGTTGGACATAGTACATACTGATGTATGTGGGCCGTTCAGATCAGCCACTAGACACGGCGAGAGATACTTCGTGACTTTTACTGATGACTTCAGTAGATATGGATATGTTTATCTGATTAAACATAAGTCTGAAACCATCGAGGTGTTCAGGACGTTCCAAAACGAGGTAGAGAATCAACTAAATAAGAAGATTAAGACTCTCAGATCGAATAGGGTGGTGAGTATCTTAGTCAAGAGTTCCGAGATCATCTAAGGAGTTGTGGCATAATTGCACAACTTACTCCTCCTAGGACACCGCAACATAATGGTGTAGCTGAGAGGAGAAACCGAACATTGCTTGATATGGTTCGGTCCATGATGAGTCGAACTGCGCTTCCAATCAGTTTCTGGGGTTATGCCTTAGAAACTGCTGCAAGGGTCCTAAATCTTGTACCAACGAAAAAGGTTTCTAAAACACCTTCTGAAATATGGAGCCGGGAAGTTCCCTCACTTGCATATTTAAAAGTCTGGGGTTGTGAGGCTTACGTACGCCGTGAAGCTCAAGACAAACTAGAACCCAGATCAGAGAGGTGTTATTTTGTTGGATACCCAACTAATTCTTTTGGAAATTTATTCTATAAACCTTCAGAGAACAAAGTGTTTGTTGCTCGAAGGGCATGGTTTCTTGAAAGGGAACTGATATCCAAAGAGACTAGTGGGAGCCAAATTGATCTTGAAGAAATTCAAGAGTCAAACAGCATGGAAACTGACGTTGGCACTAGTTCTCAACAACAGGTTGTAGAACCTACAGTTGTTGAGCCTCAGCAAAGAGTTACTGAGGAATCTGACATCCAGCCATCACCTGTTCGCAGGTCTGATAGAGTGCGTCATGCACCAGAAAGATATAATTTACTTATATCTGATGGTGATGATACACAGGTAGATCTTGATGAGCCTACCAGTTATCAGGAAGCCATGGCGGGCCCTGAGGCCGCTAAATGGAAGGAGGCTATGGAAAGCGAGATGCAATCCATGTATGATAATCAAGTATGGGACTTGGTTGATCATATACCCAATCTAAAGATAGTGGGTCATAAATGGGTCTTTAAGAAGAAGACTGACATGGATGGCAAAGTACACACGTACAAAGCCAGATTGGTGGCGAAGGGCTACACGCAAACTCATGGTGTAGACTATGATGAAACCTTCTCACTAGTGGCTATGTTGAAATCTATTAGGATACTCATTGCCATAGCAGCATTTCATGACTATGAAATATGGCAGATGGATGTAAAAAAAACTGCTTTCCTTAATGGCAAGCTATCTGAGGATGTGTATATGACACAGCCTGAGGGTTTTGTACAGTCCGAGCATCCTAATAGAGTGTGTAAGCTTCAAAAGTCTATTTATGGACTTAAGCAAGCTTCTCGCAGCTGGAACATCTGCTTCGATGAGAAAGTCAAAGAGTTTGGTTTTTTGAGAAGTGAAGATGAACCATGTGTATATGTCAGAACTAGTGGGAGTATTGTAGTCTTCCTTGTCTTGTATGTAGATGACATACTTCTCATGGGAAACGACATCCCTACTTTGCATAGTGTAAAAACTTGGCTAGGGAAATGTTTTTCTATGAAGGACATGGGAGATGCAGCATACATATTGGGCATCAAGATCTATAGAGATAGATCTAGGCGTCTTATTGGTCTAAGCCAAAGTACCTACATAGACAAAGTGTTGAAGAAATTCAACATGCAGGACTCCAAGAAGGGGTTCATTCCTATGCAGGATGGTTTGGCGCTGAGCAAGGCTCAGTGTCCTAGTTCTAGTTCAGAGCTAGAAAGGATGAGTCGGATTCCTTATGCCTCGGCTATAGGATCGATCATGTATGCCATGATATGTACTAGGCCTGATGTGTCGTGTGCTTTGAGCATGACGAGCCGATATCAGGCCAATCCTGGCAATGACCACTGGACAGCGGTAAAGAACATCCTCAAGTATTTAAGACGAACTAAAGAAATGTTCTTGGTTTATGGAGATGCGGAAGAACTCAGTGTAAAGGGTTACACTGATGCTAGCTTCCAAACCGATAGGGATGATTCTTGCTCGCAGTCGGGATTCGTGTTCTTGTTGAACGGTGGAGCGGTTTCAGCACGGATGGGAACTTGGCCGATCCATTCACCAAGCCCTTATCGCAGACCAAACATGATGCACATACTAGGTCTATAGGCATTAGATTTGCTAGCGATTTGGCTTGATTGTATTTATTTTGGGTGATTTGAAATTTCATAACTTATACACTTACTTTATGATGTATCGATATTATGATTGAGATCTTAATATATGCTTGGAGCAGTTACTATCATTCGGTATATTATTAATGTTCAATTTTGCATGTTTATTAACTTCCTTGAACAAAAGTTCAAAAATATTTCCACAGTCGGTCGTTCTCCACTGGAAGGGAGTAGTGAATTAAGACTGATGTGGAGTGTTAGTTGATTATCCATAATAGATGGGTATAGCATAGAGATGCAACTATACACTCACATGTGCTTGATGGAGATCAAGTATTGGAACGACCCACACTTAGAGATTGCTTCATGGATCATGTCACAAGCAATTCTAAGATGGTAATATCTAGTATCCTTAAGTAAAGATACATGAGATTTTTGACACAAAGTCTGTTATGCTTTGATGTTTCTCCAACGTTGTCCGTAACAGGCGACTATAAAGGGAACCATTGGGCATAATGTGATTAGTGGGTAAGAGATCTACGTAGTCAATACGATTTGTTCCTTTTATCTTGCGATAAAAGCGATATCCATGGGCCCCTCGATGATTTGGTGCTGACACTGAATGTATGCATACTCAGACTAGATTGATGTTGGATCAATCTTGTAGTCTGTCTTTGGGTCACCACAAATCTTTATCGAGAAACATAATAGTGAACGATTTGCAGATTGACCATGTTCCATGTCTGGCGTTCACACGGATATCTGTAACAAAGGGATATTTGATCACTTACCTATAGGACTGCTTAAAGCAGAAACTGAGTCTTGGATGACATCATACTAAAATAGGGCGATGGTGTATTGCATAATATTGACCATTGTTCACATTACTAATCAGTTATTGTGACATGTGCAAGTGGGAGTCTGTTGGAGATATGCCCATTAACACAATAAGATAGTAATCACCTATAATGCATAAACCTATTGGGTCGCACACAAAGTTCTGTTACGTAAAAGCGAGATATATTTTAGAGGGTTAACAAGTAATTAACTAAAAGTGTTTTAGTTAATTTGGAATTACTAAAGGGACTAAATAGTAATTACATCATACTTGTTATAAGATTAGATCTAATAATATAGATAATTATTAGATTAATTTAAATAATATCTAATTTGTGGATAATAATTAGATATATGATACCTCTAAAGTTAAGATATATATCTATGTTTTCTCTCTGGTTAGTTGTACGAGATCACCAAAAACAAAAATAAATAGTTTTTGTGTTTTCTCTTGTTTGGAGATCGACGGCACAAAGAAAAGTTTTTTTGGTTTACACACAAATTCTCAAAGTGTGTAATTTTGGTGACAACATAAGGGAGAAAAGAGAGGATCTCGCTACCTACGTAACTGGTTTTGGGGTGTGCACCTGATAGAGAGGTTCCTGCTATTGGAATCTTCCCGGTTATCAAAAGGTCTTTCTAACCCTTTCTTGTGTTTATTTTATTTGTTACTTGTATTCAGATTGTAACCAGATCTCTGGAAGATTGTGTGTTTTTCGCTTCCGCTCTATTATTATTTTGATCTGTATGGTTTTTATTATACACACAATCCAACAATATGTCCTTCGCGTTTGCAAAAGAAAATTTTGGATTTTGTATTATACCAAACATCATACAACCAAAGAGCTTTCCAACAGCAAACCGACTGTCGGAAGTCGGAAAGCATAACTCTTCCATCCGTAGTCCAACTTCATCAATAGGGTTATCATCAGAGAGCCAAACATCATCAAGTAACCATCTTTTGTTCATCTCGAATCATCATGACAACTTTCAAATCAATAAACCTAACTTTTTGAAAAATTCCGATTACAACATAAGCAGAGAATTAAAATATTCAATCTCTTTATCTTCATAAAGCAGATTGCAAGAAACAAAAAGCTTCAACCACTACCAAATAGCATGAAAAACACAAGACCACCAACAGCATCACCATTTGGAATTTTGGATCAGAATTCCACTTACTTGCACACCAACCCATGAAAAGAATCCCATCACCAGGAAGGATTTATAGAATCCCATCCCCTCCTGGTAAAATTGCACAATTCTTAAAAGGGTTTAAAGGAAGACAGCCAACTTCAAATAAATTCACCAAAACACATTTGCTTGTGGTCATAACAACCACATTTTCCATCCATTCTTCATCATCTGTTGATCCCAACTAACTACAAACTCCAATTAACATAAACATGCCTAAAGCCTCCCTAATCATGTGCATTTTTATTTAAAAGAAACATTTCGAATTCTAAATTTCAGCAGCCTAATTTACTTGTAGGGTATTTCTGCACCATACTTGACAAGTCGGTTGTTTTAAAAGTAATAGTGAAAACTATGTAATCAACAAAAAAGACAGCCAAAGAAAGCAACAAAAGCCTTGATAATCTAGAGGTATATTGTAAACAAGAACACACTTTTAGTTTCAACCCACAAATGTATACGAGAAAATTACAAGATAATTCAAAAAGATGCACGGTATCGTGGTCAAAAGGAGGGTTCTGTGAAAGTTGAACGATTGTGTTGCTTCTTGTTCTTCACTAGGCGTTAACAATGCTTGCCATCTGACAATATAATAGTTACCTGGTTAGAAAGCAAGTATTAAAGATCAAAAAAAGTGAAAAACTATTTGAAAACTTTTTGTTGCTGATAATTTTTGCCCATCTTTATCACAATCTTAAAAGTTGATTGAAGGTAAATGAATGCTTACATTAGCTGAATACTGTGATGGCAACGCAAGAAGTGCAACAGCAGGAACTAACTGTTAATGATACCCAGCTCTGTTTCAATATTTTCATGCTGCAACTTCATGGCATCCAGCATCGCCTTTTGTTGTGCAATAACTTTATCTTGACTTAGTAGTTTTGCCTCAATCATTTTCTTCTCATTCTGCAACTTCAATGTCTCTAGCATTGCCTTCTGCTCTGCAATCACTTTATCTTGCATCTGCATTTTTTCCTCCAACATTGCATTCTCATGCAGCAACTTCTGTTGTGCAATAATATTATCTTTTGCCTCCAACTTTCTCTTCTCACATTGCACCTTCATTGCCTCCAACATCATCTTCTATTCTGCAATAAGTTTATCTTGCATAGATATTTTTGCCTCCAACATTCTCTTCTCTTTGTCCACACCCTTTGTTTGTTGGTTTTCTTTGTCCAACGTGTTAGACATAGTGCCTTTCTCTGCCTCTTGCCTTGATCTCTCATGTAGCCGAACCTTCGATACAGGTAGATTGATTACAGACATATTAGTATCCTACACCAACAAATTGCAAATCTCTCTAGGAAATATCTGTAAATTGTAACTTCAGGATAAGGCCTAACAATGTATATGCAATGTAAAAAAACAAAAAAGACGAGGATAAAGCTTTTTCTTCAATAATGAGTTTTGATCAAAAAGGGTATAAAGAAGAAATTCCCATAAATCATATTCATAGTCAAATGATGTGAAATACATAAATCATACCAAATGAAGTTTTTTTTTTGAAGGGACAAAGCCCGGCAATATTATAAAAGAAAAAACAAACAGGGCACTAACACCCAAGAGAGTAATCCAAGCCATAGACAGGCCCTATGGCAAACCAAATCAAAAAGGCAAATAACCAGCCAAACAGAAAAATGACCAGGCAAACAAAACACCACCTACGACAATCCCAACAACACAAACTCAAAAAAAGAGTAACAAAAAACATAGCTAAATCTTCTTCCTAGACTTCCAATCAGCTTCCCTTGAGAACACAACATCCCGGATCTGCTTATAAACCACAATCGCTGGCTGCTTGATGTTCTGGAATAATCTCATATTCCTCTCTCGCCAAATAAAATAAACAGCACCCGATAAAGCCAATCTTTGCGACATCAAGCGGGGACCTTTGTTATCCGTAAGATACTCCATAATGATGCACCATTCTTCCGGGAACCCATGCAACTTCACCACAGCCTTCAAACGCCTCCACACCTCAAGAGAGTAATTGCATTTGAAAAACAGGTGTTCATGGGAATCAACGCACGTACCACAAAGCGGACACGATAAAGCGGGGCCATTCGATAACCAACTAGCTATGCGATCCTGAGTGGGTAGCCGACCATGACAAGCTGTCCACATACAGAAACTAAGCTTTGGCAGATGACCCTTAAACCAAACAAATTTCGTCCAAGTAAGTCGTGGTGAAGTCCCGGATAAAGATCTCCAAGCCTCCTTTACCGAGAAATCAATCCCATTACCATCCACCCCTTTCCATCGCAAAACATCATCCGTATCCGAGCAAGTAGGAAGAGGAGCCGAAAAAGCCACTGGGTCTAAGGCAACCCAATGGTTCGGCCAAATCCCATTACAGCTATCAACAAGTTCCCGAACCGATGTATTTGTATCAAACCCTGCGCTAGTAAACCGGCGATAAGGTATGAGAAGTGAAATCGATCCCGTCTGTAACCAAGTATCCGCCCACGCATTAACCTGCAATCCCGAACCCACCTGATAAAAGAAACAGTTTCTAATCGACGACCTTATGTCAAGAATTTTCCGGAAAATCCAAGACCATTGTCGTTTAGGCTTAAGAGTCCAGAATGAATGCTGACGAACACAGTATCTCCAAATCCAATTTACCCATAGGGAATTACGACGAGTCAAAATTTCCCAAACGTGTTTAGCAATAAAAGCACGGTTCCATATCCCAAGCCGCTTGAAACCAAGTCCCCCACAAGAGATAGGTTTACAAACGGACTCCCACGATATCTTGCACTTTCCTCTAGCCGTATCCCCTTGAGCCCAAAGGAAATCACGAAAGCAACCCTCAAGTTGATGAACAACAGTCGAGGGGATGACAAAAATTGTCATCCAGTAAAGCTGCATGGATTGAAGTACCGAGGAGATAAGTTGCTTACGGCCTCCAAACGAGAGAAATTTCGACTTCCAATTGTGAATCCGAGCATTTACTTTGTTAACCAATGGTGCGAAGTCCGAAACCGAAAGAGTCACCGGTGATAACGGAACACCCAAGTAACGAATGGGAAACGTGCCCGGATTGAGCGGCAAAGAAGCCATAATAGAAGTGCGGACATCATTTGTAACATTACAAAAGAAAACCTCACTTTTTGAAAGATTTGGTTCAAGACCCGAAACCACTCGGAATCTATCCAAGGCACGCTTAACTACCTCCACCGAAGCCAAATCACCACCCGTAAAAATAAACAAATCATCAGCAAAACAAAGGTGCGTAATAGAAAGATCCGAACAACCAGGGTGATAAAGAAAACCACTGGCCTCCTCAATACACTGTCTGAGAATCATTGAGAAACATTCCATAACAATCGTAAAGAGGTAGGGAGAAATCGGATCACCTTGACGTAAACCACGTGCACCTTTAAAGAACCCGTAACTCTCACCATTCAAAACAACCGAGAAAGAGGACGTACTAAGCATCTGATCAATCCACTTGCAAAAAACAGGGTGAAATCCAAACCCTTTAAGCATCCTCAAAAGAAACTCCCAGTCAACGGTGTCATAAGCTTTCCGGAGATCAATTTTGAAAGCACATCTAGGGGACCCTACATCGCGCTGGTAGCCTGCCACTAACTCATGTGCCATCAAGATGTTATCAGAAATCCGACGACCAGGAATGAATGCCGACTGATCCGGACCAATAAGCTGGTCTAAATGACCCTTCATGCGTTCAGCAATGATTTTGGAGATCACCTTAAATAACACATTGCAGCATGAAATAGGGCGGTAATCTGAAACCCGAGAAGCATTAGGTATTTTTGGAATAAAGCATAAAAGGGTGTGGTTCAGTTCCTTAAGCAACCTCCCAGAATAGAAGAAATTGTGAATTGCCACAAGCACATCCTTACCGACAATACTCCAAGCAGCCTTAAAAAATTTTGCACTGAACCCATCAGATCCCGGAGCTTTATCATTCCCAATACTAAAGACAGCCCATTTAATCTCCTCATCCAGAATCGGCCGAATCATATGGAGGGAGTCCATTAGAGGTAAAGATTTACCAAAGAAAGAATCCGGAAGAGAAGGATCAACCCAAGGGCACTTCATTCCCAAAAAACCACTAAAATGATCCACAAAAAGTGTCGGAACATCATCATCATACACAAATTGTCCATGCGCATCCATAATCGTACGAATAAGATTACGATTCTTTCTTTCGCGAACAGCATGGTGGAAAAACTTCGTATTCTGATCCCCCTCACGAAGCCAACGAACCTTTGCACGTTGCTTAAAATACAATTCCTCATCATAACGAGCATGCTCATAAGCTAAAGAGACATGCGCTAAATCCTCCATTAAAACCGGATTTGATGGGTCAAGATCATACGCCAGTTGAATTGCATCAAGTTCCGTACGAAGTTTAACCACCCTAGAAGAAACATCACCAACTGTGTTACGCAAACAACGAAGAGGTCGCTTCAAATGTTTCAAGTGACACAACAAACGATGCATAAAGGAACCGAACACTGGGACCTCCCATTCTTGCGCTACAATTCCCAAAAAAGACGGATGTTCCGCAATGAAATTATCAAATTTGAAACCCCTCGGTTTTTGGGGTTTAGGGATCGGAAATTCAAGAATACCACAAGCATGGTCCGAAAGACCCCGAGTTTCAAAGACAGCCGACGCACCATCAAACATAGAAAGAAACTGGGTGTTGGACATTATTCGATCCAATTTACGCAAAAGACCTACACCACCCTTTGGCTTTTGCACCCAAGTATAATGAACACCTGTATAGTGAATATCAAAAAGTTCAATATCCTCCACACAATTAAAAAAATCCTCCATACTTGGATTGCGTCTAGAACTCCCACCAAAGCCATCATGCGGAAATAAGATCGCATTAAAATCACCAAGGACTCCCCAAGGTTTATCCCCCATGAGGACACGCGCTTTACGAAGACCTGACCACAAAAGCTTCCTTTCGGCCATAGAGTTCGACGCATAAACAACCGTAAGAAAAAAAGACTGATTACCACCACGTAACTTAACATAACAGTGTAGAAATTGATTGTGCAACTCCACAATCATAACATCACAGCATCGCTCATCCCACCCAAGCAAGATGCGAGCCGTACCCCCCGTAGCCTGCAAATTAGATGCCCACTTCCAAGAACCAAAAACATGAGAAACAATATCAGGCAACACCTCACCCTTTACATGTGTTTCAACTAAAGCACAAAAAGAAATCCCATTAGTAGCCAACATATCCTTAACCTCCCTTTGTTTTACGGTAGCATTTAAGCCCCGTATATTCCAACATGCAACTTTAAACATTAGATGTGCTAGGAGGGTTACCTTGTTGTTCCACACTAGTACCACCACCCTTAGCAACCGTGGTTCCATCCGTATCATCCAAATTCTCCAAAAGAGAAAACGCATTCGGGCTCACCTCAAACACACCCGGATCAACTGGCACAGAGGGTTTAGGATTTAAGAACACACCACGACGTGCTTTAAAAGAAGTAGCCGCATTCAGCACCGAATCTTTAAAAGAATTATCCGACGACCCACGAGAAAACCGAACGTAACTTGGTGCGGAATTGGACGAAGACGTTCCTCCACTCTCCTTATTTCTTACAATCTGACGATCAACCGAATTACCCACCAACACTCCTTTTCCAGAAGTATCCATTTGCTGCCTAGACGCGGAATATAACTCCGTATTGGACGTGCCTGCAGCATTTTCTTGAGGTGTCTTTACATTTTGTAAAGAAGACGGAATATTATTCAACGTTGAAGCACCATCCGCACCTTGACCAGATTTCGGAACCCATCGTTTTTTCACAACCTTTTGGAAACCATCACTATCAACCTGTGGCGCTTTGCCCTTATCCTTAATCAAAACAGCCTTGCTGCACGAAGAAGTTTTATGACCAAACACCAAACAGGTTGAACACTGCACCGGTTCCCACAAATATTCCACACGAAGGATAACAGTAACATCACTCCCACCAGACAGGCTCGGTATGACAATTTGCAACTCCCTCTTAAGCTCTCCAACTGCCCAGACATCAACAAGAATCTTTGCAAAACCCGGCCTTCCCCAAGCCTTATCACACATCGAGGTCGTACAAGCATCCATACGAATAGGAACCCCCAATGCACTAGCAATTCGGCTAATACCTTCATTATTGAAAGCAATCAAAGGGATATTATGTATCTTAACCCAAAGAGGGCATGAAGTATGTTGAGGTTTAGTCAGTCCTTTTGTTGGGTCCCATGTTAACAGGAAAAAAGGAATACCACTAATCATAACCGAACCCAAGTTAACAACTTGATTTGCCCCACCTTCTGTTTCAAACTTAAAAAAGAAGATCCCATTTTCATTCAGCATAGCATCCACAAACCCAAATTTACCCCATTGCAAGGAAGCATACCTCTTAACAACTGAGAATTGCAACCGCGGTCCAAGGAAATATCCACAAATAGTCGTGTGATAAGTAGCACTAGCACGCGTAGCTAGTTCAACAGGAATCCTGACACAACATTGGGATTTGTCCGCTAGGGGAAAAAACTTAAGGCTTGGCTTCTCAACACCACTCGAACCAGCAGCATCCAAGAAAGACTTTTTTGGTGGTTCCTTATCAGAAAACTTAAGACGATCATCCACTGAAAGTCTTTCGAAAACTGAAGTGCGTTCCGAACCTGATTTAGACCGATCATCCGGTCTAACCGTCTTCGTAGTATCATCCAACGCCCCATCAGCATCGGATATTACATCCTCGACCACCATCGTTGGATCCTCAGCTCCTAAATGTGAGTTAACGGACCCAATGATGTCCATTGCATCATCCTCTATGTTGGCCATAATCACAGCACAGAAAAGAGGAACGAAAAATCACCGAAATAAAGGATCTATAAAGAAACACGTCAGCCCTAGACCGCGTGACGTCTGCCCTAGATCGACAAAACAAACAGCACTAGACCGTGTTCCCCAAAAGCCGACACGCACAGGACCGTACACGTCAGCCCTAAACGCAGCTACAGATGACGTCAGCCCTGCACTCTAATCGCAAAACCACCGTTACGAAACCACCTCGCTGCAAAACCAGGATGACGAAACCGCGAAGCAGGAAACAAAAAACACGCTGTCCCCTGCTACCCGACAGCCAAAACAAGCACGCAACGATAAACCCTTGAAAAACGGAAACCCTAGGTCAACGACAACCTAGGAGACGAAAACCCTAGACTCGACGCGGAAACACGACGCGACAAGAGAAACCCTAGACTCGACGAGGAGACGACGCGACTTGAGAAACCCTAGGTCAACACAAGCCCTCGGCGAAACCCTAGTCAACCCAAATCCAACGCACGGAACCCTAGCGACACACACGTCCACTCACCCTTAGGATCAGTCAACGAAAATCAACAGGAATTCAAGGAACGAAGCTCACGTGGCATAAACCGGTGTGAGAAACACGAACCCTAAACCAGTTAACAATCGAAACTTAACCCTAGAATGATGGACAATAAAAACCGTGCCGAACAAGGAAAGAAACAGCCGCCAAACAAAGTCGGCGCCGGCAAACCACAAAACGACAAGATAGTCGTAGATGTTGGACGACAAAAGAAACCCTAATGACCAAAACGAATAAAAACACAAACGAAAACCTCTCTCAGAGAAGACACAAAGAAAAAACAACCAAAACACCAAGCTACTTACCCCACAAACAGATCGGAACCCTAGAATCCACCGGAATTGACGCCGGAAATCCTAGGAGACGACGAAAAAAAACCCTAGCCGAGATCGCCCCATAGAGAGAGCCCAAATGAAGTTCCACATAAGCGATGAACAAGAATATGATGTGAAATACATAAATCATAAAGTCATGTAAATACCTCATCTTTGGTAAATTTACGGTTTACCCAAGGGCTATAGTCATTGTAATCCTCATATACAACTACTTCAACCAATTCTGAACAAGTATTTTTGGGGTGTCCAAAGAGTCGATCATTTATGCATGAACCTTTTCCCGTGCACTACCCATTCTAGACTTCCAACGGATTTCGAACATAAAACTACTTTCTTTATTGGCCCATAAATTGACCACCCACATAAATCGCTGATTTCACTTTGATTATTCCTTTATTGTTAAGCTTCTGAATCAGAAATTGACTTCTTATGACTCTCATCAATCAAATGAAATCCTTCTTCTAAAATCATCCCACTAGTCAATCTTGCCATACTATATTTGTACAATACCATATACGATTGAATTCCTTATCTCACTACGAAATATACCCAATTTACTACCAAAGAAGAGAGCTACGCTTAAAAGCATTCCTAAAGTGAAAGTTGGGAGATAACCCGTTGTGTTGAAGCCGTGTATGTTCACTCCCAAAATTTTGTAAACAATGAGGAATTGAGTTTGTTGATTCTCAGATACAAAGATAACAAATGAGCTACATCAAACTCGTGTACCCAGTAATGCATGTGTGGTATTTGAACTTCTTGCTCGCAATATTGCGAATATTTTAGATAAACCTCTTATCAAATTAGAAGACTATACTGCGGTGTGATTTGATTAAAATTATGATTTTACATATTTGAAATGAGAAGTTAGAGAGCTCTCAGTATGGTTTTGGACTTCAGTCAGCATTATTTGTATACGGGCCGTTTGGTTCAAACACTTCAAGTTATTGAATGAGAAGAGAGCCTTGTGACATAATATACAAACAAATACACATACATAAAAAATAAATAATATCAAGGATAAGATGCATATGAAAAATTTAGCACCTTCTTAGCCATAGTGCCCTTATCTACCTCCTCCCTCGATCTCTTTTGTGGCACCTTCAATACAAGTAGATTGATTACTCAAAAAAGTGCATTCTTATCATCTAATACAAACGCATAGCATCTGTGAGTTATAACTTGGTCCCACCAATATATAAGCAATGTGAAAAACGATGGAGATGAAGAAGAGAATGTTTTTTCCTGAAGAATGAGTTTTAATCAAAGTTATTAAGGACAAATTCCCATCTTAAAAGCTTGTACAATCTCCAAATCTTTGCAATCCACTAACATATGATTTCTTAACTACCATTTTTCTTTTCCGTTTGGACAAGTATTTTTCCAGAGGGTCAATGTGTACCGTATATTTAACATAGATTGGGATATTGTGGTTAGCCTATTTAACATAAATTACATCTATATAATATGCTATTGTCGCCCCAAACTAGAATTAACCGTTTACTTCCTGGATATTTAAATCAATTTATTTATCTGAGAAATACAACATTAACATTTCTAACTTCAGTAGTAAGTAAACGGCCAATAACAAGATAATGTTAAATACATAAATCATACAGTCACAGTCAATACCTGAGGTATATCCAGGATGAAAGTGGCATTAGGAGAGCTCTCAAGCAAATACTTTCTAACTTCAGTGGGCATTTTTTGTATACAATCCTTTTGCTTCAAAAACTTCAAGTTATTGAATGGACAAGGTTCAACCGAGAGTAGATCCAGACATGCAGAGAGAACCTTGGCACATAATATACAAACAAATTCACATAAACTATCAATATTGTCTTCATACATATAAAAAAGAATAAGATGCATGTAAATATACGGATATATTTTTCTCAAGTAATAGGCTCATAGCTGATATGGGGTGGCTACTAAAAACTTATCATCATTGTCATTGGTTGTTTAACGATCATGATTAATCAGCCTAGGCAAAGTAAATGTGACCTAACAACACAATTTGAGTGGCACTCTTACACCAACATCAAGTGCCCATTCAACTTATAGGCAACAATCACGAATGGTTTCCAGACACATCTTCAGCTTTCCCATACGATCTTGAACATCCCCATTTATTTTACCGACAGAGGAAAATCTCCTAAGACAGATTGACCATATCCATCATGGATGTTTTAGTTACCTGGTTGAAGAAAATATTTAAATTGTGAATATGGTGCTTGAAGAGGCACGAGAGGGGGGGGTCTAGATTTATATGTTGGGGATGAATAATATCAGGTGGATCCCACCCTATAACACTATGGAACAAATTGTTTGACGATTGTCCGGTTTGGAAAGCGTCTCTTCTTTTGGATGGACTAGAAAATTGCATTTCTCAATTTATTGGAACAATTTAAACCATTGACCTCATCTTTATACACAACACAATAAAACTAGTTCAACACAAAGTAGTCATGATTCACAATAAAAATAAAAGTAAGAAGATAATTGATAACCATATGAAAGCCGATACTTGTATACCTTAATAATACCGTCATCAAGAATAAGAAATTTGGCATGACAGAGTTTCTGGAACAAATCTAGTAGTCCGGAAGCATAGCTCTCTTTTTCGCGAAGAAGACGACCTCCCATGGAGAGATTCACTTTCTCTAGAGAATCCAACTCCTCTGTGGACAACTGTAGAAAACCAAAAAGGTTATCACAGAGCAATGCTGTGAGATTCTGAAGTTGAGGAGCAACCACGTTGAAAACCTTAGGAAATTTTCTAGGATCTGTAATTGTGAGATTACGAAGTTTTGGGGCACAAACATTGAAACTATCCAAACCCTGCATGTAACAATTATGTAAAGTGAGGTCTTCCAAGTTCACACACTTGGAGAAAAGGTTGAGGCTCATATCTCCATCATCGTTAAGATGCAAATTGCTCAAATTCAGAGTTTGCAATGCAGGAAATTCCCAAGCTGATTTAGGTAGAGACAGTCCCAAACCATCGAAATAATGTGTTGCAAGGACGAGATGTTTGAGAGTGTGGGAACCGAAAAGACGTTGTGGGAACCTAAAGCCTTCATCATTCAGCCTGAACCATTCAATAGTTAGTTTCCTAACATTATGTGAATATGCATAGTTTACGATACTAGTCACAACTGCAGCAAACTGGGTGGCTGCTCCTCTGACTGAAAGTTCAACTGCTGAAACTTCTGTGTGACGGTTGCGGTGAGATAGTGCATCATTCACAAATTTGACAAACAGAGGAGCAGAACGGAAAGTTCGACTGTTTAGGTTAAGATGGGGCATTGAAGTCCAAATATGCTTCCATTTCTTAGACAATGCACTTGTTTGAATAGCATATTTGATGTCAAGAAAAGATAGAATGTGATAGATAATCTCATTTGGCAAGTTGCTTATTCTATCAATCATACTTGCTGCTGTATCATCATGTAACAGATCCATTGCTCTGTAATAATACTGTTTATGCAGCCATCTTGCTTTGCATTTGAAGTATCTGAATGTTGTTAACTTAAATCAGTACAGTTTATTTACAAAAATAATGATACTTAAGATTTATATTCAAATGAGAAACGAACAACGTTACCCTAAACTTAATTGTGTAGTGAAATTAGTCAAATGTTGAATATGAAATTAAGGAAAGTGTAATAGAACAATAGAAGATGAAGAAACAACAGAAAGCTTACTCTTCTTCAGTGACGGAAATCAACTGCTATTGATCGAAAAAGACGTTTTACTTTGCCTGGTTGGTAGTCGAAATTCATAGCACAGGTGGAGGAAATTTGGAAGGGCGAATTGGCTTTTTACGTTTTTACGGAAAAAAAAGAACCAAATTACATTTTTGACCCATGTGGTTTTATAGGAAATCACTACCCCATAAATCAGAGTAAAGCAGTAAACTCTAGTTTTGGTACCTATGGTTTACAGAAATATTTGAAAATGGAGCCTATGGGTTAATAACTCTAAAAATGGTCCATGTGGTTCTTACTTTGTTTTGAAAACGGGATCTCATCACTAACTTCGTTACAAAAATGGATGTGTTATTTCCGTTCTGCAAACCTCTTTTAGTTCTTTTATTTGTACGTAACAACCATTAAACTATAGGGACCAACTTTGTAGATTAAATAATCAAAGTAAACAAAAATAATATAAAGTACAATTGATTCGTCTATGTTTCTGAATCCTGATCGTCGGCCCTACCGCACCTCATCATCGGAAAACCCCCACACCCATAGTCGGAAAACTCCCACACCCATCGTCGGCCAAACCCCTACGCATCCGTCACCCCTGCATGTATATTTATATATCCAGCGATTTGCTCCCTGTGTATCCATCACCGGCCATACCCCACCGCATTTGTGGTCCCTATATGTATCTATGTGTGTATTATATATATATATATATATATATATATATATATATCCGACGATTTTGTCTTGTGTATCCGTTGGAGGAAGTCTGAGTTCGTCATCTGATGCGTTGAAAAGAAATTCGAGCTCCGAACGAAGTCGAAGGTCATTTCAGCAACCATTGGGGCGAGCGATGTCTCGTCTTGGAAGCTCCTCATTGTTGCATTTTTAACAAGGGACAATCGCAGGGGCAAGTCAAAGAACCGAGACCCAGTTCATTACATAGCTGGTCCTTGAAGTGTTGGTGCTCTCTGTGTATATTATATTTATGTGAGTTATACAAAACAGGTCCCTGAAGTTTAATGGATTTTTAAGAAATAAGAAAAAAAATTAAAGAGTTTTGCAAAGGGGAATAAAACATGGTTGGACGAAAATATCCGTGACTTTGACAACAGGGTTAATGCTGATGTCTCATTTTCAAAGTAAATTAAGAACCATCATAACCATTTTTAAAGTTATTAAACTATATGTCCTGCTTTCAAAGATTTTTATAAACCACACGAACCAAAATTAAAACTTTACTCTTTATTAATTAACTAGTTGGTAAGCCCGCTTTAACATATTTCAGTCAATATACTATATATGAATAAAACGTAAAATGAAATATAGAAAACTAAAAGATATAAAGTGAATAAATATTATAAGTTTAGGGGCAAATATGTAAGTTTAAAGGTGGGTATAGGATTCGGGTCGGTTGGAGCGTATATATATCGTATATAATAAAATAAATACATGAAAAAATATTCAATATTAGGCTCATTTCGATCTTATCGAGGATACGATTATAATGACGCAATTTGTTAACATTAAAACGTATTTTTTAAACATATTTTAGATCGTATCGACGATACTATTATAATGGTGCGATTTGTTAAAATTAAAACGTATTTTTTTAACATGTTCCAACCAATATACGATATATGAGTAAAACGTAAAATGAAATATAGAAAAATAAAGGTATATAGTGAATATATATTATAAGTTTAGGGCGCTAATATGTGAATTTGAAAATGGGTATAGTATTCGGGTCGGTTGGAACTTATATATAGACATAGTAAATAATAAAATAGATATATCAAAAAATATTCAATATTAGACTCCTTTCGATCGTATCGACGATACGAACATAATGGCGTAATTTGATAAATTAAAACGTATTTTTTAACGTCTTTTTGCCAATACACGATATATGACTAAAACGTAAAATGAAATATTGAAAAGTAAAAGGTGTAAAGTGAATAAACCTTATAAGTTCTAAGTTTAGGGGACTAATATGTAAATTTGAAAATGGATATAGAATATGGGTCGGTTCGAAGTTGGAACGTATATATAGCATATAATAAAATAAGTACGTCAAAAGATATTCAATATTAGGCTTATTTCGATCGTACTCACGATACGAATTTAATGACGTAATTTGTTAAAATTAAAACGTATTTTTTAAATGTATTTTTGCCAATACACGATATATGACTAAAACAGTAAAACGTAAAATGAAATATTGAAAAGTTAAAGGTGTAAAATGAATAAGTATTATAAATTCAGTGGCTAAATATGTAAATTGAAGATGGGTATTGGTGTGGAGGATGTGGGTCATCAGCCCGGTTCAAGGCCGGGTCACCCGGCGGGTTGGGTCAAAGAGCTAGAGAGGGAAAGCCGGGTTTGGGTCGGGTCGCGGGTCGAGGCGGTGTTTACAAGCCGGGACGCCTGCTAAATGTATTATAACTATATGTACTATAGATTTAATTGATTTTCAATTTCCATCTTTTGGTTTTAATCTTTTAAACTTATTATATTCGGTTTATGATTATGATTATTGGTATACTTCTTTTAGTTGTAATTATTAACTAAAGATACTATTTTAACGATTAGTTAAGAATATTTATTTTATTATGTTTATTAAAGGCAATTGCTAAATACACCCGACTTTTTACCAAATGCACCTAAAAAGTGAATGCGTCATACACACATGTCAACGTCAAAGGCTACTTTTTCAATTCCCGATGCTACCTTTTCAATTCTCGATGCACTTTTTGGGTGCATATAGCAACCCCCTTAATTAAAACAGAAACACTAATGAAATAAATTATTTTAAGGGTTAATTTCATATATGCCCTTATTAAAACTCAAAATATCATATTTACGCAACCTAATTTATAAATATCATATATACATTTACTAACTTATCAAAATATCATATTCACCCAAATAGCAATTTTTAATCATTTTAAATTAGATTTAATAATTTATAATTATAAATTTTAGTGAATGAACGTTTTTACCCTTCTTCAAAACTACATGAGTTTTTCTTTAAGTGTCTATCAAATAAACCATTAAACATGTAGAAATTGTTTAGTTACATTACATCATTTTAATTCAAAAGGTTATATGTAACAAGCTAGGAAGGTTTTAGAATAAATAAAAACATAATTTATGTTATTGTTATGAAATTTTATGACATTCAAATACCTCTCTCACCCAACACCATTGTTTCCGCTTGCCAACCATGTTCACCCATTGTCTATCATTACCCATCATCGTTATTTATCCCTATCATTGATATCCCTCTTTTTGATATTTTTTTTGTTTTCCTATTCTTGCTCTTTTATAATAGATGCCCACTTCATTAGTTTGTTGTAAAAGAGAGAGAATCAAAAGATAAAAAAAATATCAAAAAGAGAAATCAATGACAAAGGTAATGGCAATGATGGGCACTATGGACAGCAAAGGATTTAATCCTTTTAATAAATAATAAAATAAAGTTTTTGATCGGAATATGAATTAAACCGAAAGACCCCTTAACTATTATGGGGGTTAATAGACGACGATGAAAAGGTGGCGTGAGGTGGCAAGGGGGAGCAAAATGATTTGAATGACGTAAGGTTCACGAACATTAAGGGGCCATTTACTTAACACTTATTCAGTAAGTGCTTACCAGGTCAATTTATCTTACAGGATGGACATGACAAGGACTATAATCTTACCCGATAAGAGCAACGGCATGAACCGGGAGTCTTATATGGTAAGTGAGATCGACAACTCTTATCCAGTAAGTGCTTACCATACCATTTTAATAAACTAAAATATTGTTAGATATGGTAGGTGACAATGTTCAATTATACCGGTAAGCACTTATCAGGAAAGTGTTCAAGTAAACAGCCCCTAAGATAGATGTATATTTTTTTCAGTTTAAATTTTCCTTGCGAATTACATGTAGGTTTTTTTGGTTAAAACACCGAATAAGTGTTCAAGTAAACAACCTTAAGATAGATTTAAAACTTTTCTTAACTTCCCTATTAAAAAACCCATTTGATTACAAATTTGTCCTTGGCGTTTGCAAAAGAAAATTTTGGATTTTGACCATCCTATCTTTTAACACTCGATACAATTATACCAACAACAAACTTCAGCAGCCTAATTTACTTGTAAGGAATTTCTGCACCATACTTGACAAGTCGGTTGTTTCAAAAGTGATAGTGAAACTATATCAACAAAAAGGACAACCAAGGCAAGCAACAAAAGCCTTGATAATCTAGAGGTATGTTGTAAACAAGAACACACTTTTAGTTTCAACCCACAAATGTCTACGAGAAATTTACAACATAATTCAAAAAGATGCACGGTAGGTATCATGGTCAAGAGGAGGGTTCTGTGAAAGTTGAACGATTGTGTTGCTTCTTGTTCTTGTTCTTGACTAGGCGTTAACGATGTTTGCCATCTGACAAATGTAACGGTTAGAAAGCAAGTATTAAAGATTAAAAAAGTGAGAAACCATTTTGACAAATCACAATCTTAAAAGATGATATGAGGTTGATATGATCTCAGGTATCTACCCCAAAACCCTTGCCTGTATTCGAGTCACAGGAAACTCCTAAATCACCTCACGGTTATTTTATTGATTGAATGAATAAAAACAAACCCTATGGAGCACTATTTATAGTGTCCTGCTAGAATCCTACCATATCTCAAACTTAAATAAAACATACCAAAAATAAACTAGGAAAGATAAATACTAAAATTAAATAATTGTACTAAAATAAATCATAATCATCCTAATTAATTAACCCTGCTGCGCCTTTGATAAACCTGACCAAACCGTGATGTTTGGGTTGTATCAGAGGTAAATGGAAGACTTACATTAGCTGAATACTATGATGGCAGTGTAGGAACTGCAACAGTAGGAACATCTAAGCAACTGTCTATGTTACCCAGCTCTGTTTCGATCTTCTCATGCTGCAACTTCATTGTATCTAGCATCGCCTTCTGTTGTGCAATAATTTTATCTTGACCCAATAGTTTTTCCTTAAACATTTTCTTCTCATTCTGCAACTTCAATGTCTCTAACACTTTCTTCTCATTCTGCAACTTCAATGTCTCTAGCATTGCCTTCTGCTCTTCAATCACTTTATCTTGCATCTGCAATTTTTCCTCCAACATTGCATTCTCATGCAGCAAGTTCTGTTGTGCAATAACTTTATCCTGCACTTGTATTTTTGCCTCCAACATTCTCTTCTCACATTGCACCTCCATTGCCTCCAACATTCTCTTCTCACATTGCACCTCCATTGCCTCCAACATGGCCTTCTTCTTTGCAATAAGTTGATCTTGCTTAAATATTTTTGCCTCCAACATTCTCTTCTCTTCGTCCACGGTCTTTGTTTGTTGTTTTTCATTGTCCAACGTGTTAGACATAGTGTCGTTCTCTGCCTCCTGCCTTAATCTCTTATGTGGAACCTTCGCTACAAGTAGATTGATTACACAAAATTCAGTATTCCTATACCAACAAATTGCAAATCACTCTAGGAAATATCTGTGAATTATAACTTTAGCATTAGGCCTAACAATGTACATGCAATGTGAAAAACAAAAGAGACGAGGATAAAGCTTTTTCAATAATGAGTTCTGATCAAAAAGGGTATACATCAAACTCGTTTACCCGATTATGTATGTGTGGTATTTGAACGTCTCTTCCTAGTTATATTGTGAATCTTTTATATAAACCTCTTAACAAATTACAAGACCTACTATACTACAATGTGTGATTCGATCAAATTATGATTTTACATATTCAAAATGAGAACTTTAGAGAGTTCTCAAAGTAGCAATTTTTGACATCAGTCAGCATTATTGGTATACGGTCAGTTTGGTTCAAACACTTCAATTATTGAACAAAGAAGGTTCTTGCAAGAGTTGATTTGTGCATGAGAGAGCCTTGGACATAAGATACTATCAAGGATAAGATGCATATAAAATATTCGACACCTTCTTAGCCATAGTGCCCTTATCATATCATCTAATACAGAAGCATAGCAAAGCGCTCTAACAAAAATCCATGAATTATAACTTGTAGTCCACTAACACATGATCTCTTAACTCCCTTTTTTCTTTTCCCATTGGTTAAGTATCTTTCCAAGAGGATCAATGTGTATCTTATGTTTAACATAGATTGGGATATCGTGGTTAATCTATTTAACATAAATTACATCTATATCACATCGCCCCAAACTAGAATTAACCATTTACTTCCTTGATATTTAATCCAATCTATTTATCTGATACACCGTCAACATTAGTAACTTCACTAGTAAGTAAACGACCAATAACAAACCATATAATGTCAAATGCATAAATCATACAATCACGTCAATACCGGAGGTAAATCCATGATGAAAGTGACATTAGGGGAGCTCTCAAGAAAATAGTTTCTAACTTGAGTGAGCATTTCGTATGTACCGTCCTTTTGCTTCAAACACTTCAAGTTATTGAATGAACAAGGTTCAACTGAAAGTAGATCCAGACGTGCAGAGAGAACCTTGGCACAACAGAGTAGTCATGGTAATAAAAATAAAAGCAAGGACGATAATAATAGCCATGAAAACTAATATTTGTATACCTTAATGATACGCTCATCGAGGATAAGCAATTTCACACAAGACAGTTTCTGGAACAAATCTAGTAGTACAGGAGCATAGGTCTGTTCTTTGCGATGAGTACGTTGCATGGAGAGGTTCACTTTCTCTAGAGAGTCCAAGTCCTCAAAAGACAACTGCAGAAAATTAGATAACTCGTCCACGACCGAGGCTGTCAAATTCTTAAGTTGAGGAGCAACCACGTTGAAAACCCTAGGAAATGCAAAATTATCTGTAATTGTGAGATTACAGAGTTGTGGAGCACACACATTGAAAATATCCAAGCCTGACATTGAACAATTATGTAAAGTGAGGTCTTTCAAGTTCACACACTTGGAGAAAAAGTCGAGACTCTCAACTGTACCACCCTTTAATACCAGATTACTCAAATTTAGAGTTTCTAATGCTGGAAATTCCCAAGCTGATATAGGTATGAATACTCCAAAACCATAGAAATCATGTGTTGCAAGGCTGAGATGTTTGAGAGTGTGGGAACTGAAAAGATGATCTGGAAACCTAAAGCTTTCAGTATTCAGCCTGAACCATTCAATAGTCAGCTTCGTAACATGGCGTAAATACGCATAGTTTACAATACTTGTGACAACTGAATAAAACTGGGTGGCTGCTCCTGTGAATGAGAGCTCAACTGCAGAAACTTGTGTAAGATGGTTACGGTGAGATAGTGCATCGTCCACGAATTTGACAAAGAGAGGCGAAGTACGGGATGATCGACTATTTAGGTTAAGATGATTCATTGAAGTCCAAATATACTTCCATTTCTTAGACAATGCACTTGTTTGAACAGCATACTTCATGTCAAGGAAAGATAGAATGTGAAGAATAATCTCATCTGGCAAGTTGCTTATTCTATCATCCATCTGGTCTGAAATGATTGCTTTGCGTTTGACTTGAAGCATCTGAATGTTGTTAATGTAAATCAGTACAGAAATAATAATGATAGTTATACTGAAATGAGATGCAGTAAACAAAACTTAAATGTTGAATATGAAATTAGGGTTTACAGTTAAAATGTAATAGAAGAACAGAAGAAGAAGCTTACTGTTGAGTGTAGGAAAACAATGGAATGTTGAGTCGAAAGGGAAAGATTTTCTCAGAATCAGAAATTTGAGAGGTTGGGGAATTGAGGATTTTCAATAATTGAATCAGATTTTCATTTTAGTTCATAATTGTCCAAAGCAACATTTTCAATTTGAATGTGTGGCAAAGGAATTATAACATATTACATTATATAACATCTAATATTTTATTTTCTTTTTATATATTTTTTGGAGGGCAAATAAATACACATCCCGACCGAAGTTGAAGAGGTATTCGGGATCCATTTGGGCACCTGACTAATCATCTCGACCATAGAAACGGTTACCGACCCATAGCCTCGTCCATGCCCGGCCCAAAGGTCGACCTATGAACTGGGGTGTCGCCTCCTGTTCTTTCCCCGAATCGAACCCAAGTAGACAAGGATACCATCTACTCCCCCCTCAGGATGTTACCGATCATTGAGCTACTAAGAAATTGACAAATGTACTTAGTTTGTGTATTGGGATCCGAACTTGGGTGGACACTATGTTCCCTCCAAGCATCAACCATTCCACCAACAACACCTTAAACATTTTTATTTTTATATATTATTATCGGGTTGGGCTGGTAAACGTCATCCCGTCTTTGAGATGATCACCTAAAATTTAGGACAGGACCACATCATCCCTCTTAAGAGGTCCCCAAACCCAATCCAATAAGTTCGGGTTTCAATTTTCACATTGAAGTATTTAACCATCGTTTGTAATTGCAAAGAAAAAAAAGTAAATTGCATTCTAGGTTCCTTTGGTTTTATACTAAATCACCTTAAATCAAAATATTATATGGAAATCGTTTCTATGATTTACATTTTCTCATTTATTTGTTTCTGCTATTAAATTTGTTAAGTTAGTATGGCTAATCGAAGGGATATTTTAGGGTTGGTTTGTTTTTGTAGAAATGGAACAAAATAGATTGGCAAATGGGTAGGGATAATAATTTATAAATTTGATGCACAAGTGATGGAGTGCCTTTACAAAATAACAACCTATAAAGCTCAAAATCAAGTAATTAAGTATTAGTAGAAGTGGTGACAATTTTCGACAAGATAAGAAGATAAAATGGATATGGGTTGAGATTCTAACCCATCAACGTGTTTATTTTGCAGGTCGGGGTCGTGTTGGTATGCGAGCTCACGGGTCAACCCACCAACTCGTTTATTTTTTTAATTTTAAAAAATATTATTTATATAAAAAATTTAGCAAGTTCAATTTTCAATTAAGCGCCTAAAACTAAAAGAGTGGATTTTTTTTGAATTTTCAATTGACCCGCGAAAACGTTTCTAGCTCGCCAATCTGCTTATGACCCATCAACCCGTATAGTTAAATGGGTTGGTGGGTCATTTTCAGGTTGACGGGTTGTTATTAGAGTTGCAGATTTCGACATAATTTGTTAAACAAGTCGTGTCTACTTTGAGTCTTTCTAACCCACTAATTCAAACATAACCCAATTGTCACTCCTATATTTGATAACTAGTACATAATGCTAAAGAAGTTTTAAAAGATTTAACCTAATGTGTTCTAAAATAATATAGATAAATTTATAATCTATACATAAGGTATAAATCTAAATTTATCTTTATAAAATAGAATTGAAAAATTGAACAACATCTCTATATAATGAGAATGTATTGTTCATTCATTCTCAATCTATGCTCTCATTGTTTTAGTTGATTTATTTATTTGGATATCAAAAATCTTAATTTATCAAATACCCACCAATTCTCTCAAATTTACTAATTACCCATTAAATTGTCTTAATTAATTATTGAGTAAACCTCAAAATTTTTTTGGGAAAAGATTTATTTAGGCTTCACCTAGATTACATCCTTTGGCAATTTAGTACAGAAACTGAAAATTCGGCCGTCTGAGACTAAGGCTATGTTTGGCAAGCGTAGCTTATAAGCTAGCTGGTAGCTGATAAGCTAGCGGATAGCTGATAAGCTAGCTGTTGAACAAATTATGTTTGGCAAAAACTAGCTTATGAGTATGTAAAATGACCAAAAAAGGTATATTTGAATTTAATAATTAATATTAATAAGGGTATAATTGGAAAAAGCTACAATAAGCTCCTCATAAGCTACTCAAAGTAGCGTTTCAAAAAGCTAGCTTATAAGCTAGCTGATCTTATAAGCTAGCTTCCTGGTACATGTTTGGATGGACTAGCTTATAAGCTAGCTTATCAGCTAGCTTATAAGTTAGCTTATGCTTGCCAAACACAGCCTAAGTCTGGCCACAAGATGTGTACGGGGGGATTCGAACCTGGGATGAATGGGATACCCTTCATAGTTCACATTTTCCACAGGTCTTACCGCTACGCCACAAGCCTTGTGATTGAATAAATCTCAATTTTGATCCATGTGGTTTTTCAAAAATCTTGGTTTTCATTCCTTGTAACACCCCTTTCTCCTTTTTACGTAAATTAAAGGATTTCCGTTAAGTTAACTTATTTTGTGTATTGCTGTTTCCAGGAGTTGAGGGGTTCATGTGTTAATTATGGAACTTAAGGGTTGATTAGGAGGATATAAGCCAAAGGGAACCCTCAACTCTCTTCAGTTTCTGTGAACGTAAGAGAGAGGGAGAGATGGCGTTTGAGGTTGGAAGCAAAGGAGAGAAATTGAAGGTGTTATGGAGCAATTGTTGCAGAAATCACGTTGACTACAACCAAGGTATGAATCCTATGTGTGTAATTGATGTTCAATTGAAGGTTTTAGTAAGATGAAGTCATGGTTAGGGTTTGGTGTAGAATGGTGATAATAGAATCATCAATTGGTGTGTTTTGGGTCAAATTGGTTGCATATAATCGTTAGATATCGACCCTAGTTAGTGCATAATCATGATTTTGGCTTGTTTTGATCATGAAAACCGTTCTAGAGCAAGAAAGGAGAGAAAAGGGAAATTTTCGGAATTCCCGTTAGAATTGCGCGGCTGTGGGAGATTGGCTCGTTCTCCCTCGTTAACCGTCGGATCGTCACGAAATTTGGACAGCAGCTTCACGACTCATAGTTCTTCGATCTGACCGGAGGGATCGAGAATCAGAGGTTCCAGTAAGGAGTAGCAAATGGTCGAAGTGGGCTGAAATTTCTAGAAAGTCGAACTTTGGTGTTTTGAAGATTTAGGTGGTGTGTGCGTGCGATTCTCGAAGGCAACCGAGGGAGAATCAAGTACTGAGTTGGAAATTCTCTTAAGGTATGATTACCAACCCCCTATAATTATTTGGATAAGTTGGTTACATAGAGTTTGTGAATTAAGGTTATGGATTTCGAATGATGGCCAATTGATCATTATTCGGAAGTGATGAATCGAGCTTGATGTCATGTGATTGTGTATAATCATTATGGGATGTTGTATGAACTTGATTTTGATGGTTTCGGTCGAAATTGGAGTTGTAGGTAAAAACTCTCGTTGGTAGTTGCAACCCGCGACTTCTATTTTGAGTCCGTTTTAAACCGTTTGGTCGAGGTAGCTTATGGGACTTCTTAGGGACTTGTTTAGGCTTCTTTTAGGACTGTTTGAGGGTCCTAATTTTAGTTGTAAATTGTTACAAATACAGGATTCGGTTTGAGGGATCGTGCGAGTTTCGTGCTTTTGATATCTTTGCGATCCGGGTGAGTTACACTTACTTACATTTTATTGTGTGGTATGTATTGTATGCATGATAGCGTATGTGAAAGGGATCCACATGCCCTTGATGAGTTGTGGGGGCAGACCCGTGTCCTAACTGATGGGAGAAGGGGAAACCACATTCCCTTGATGAGTTGTGGGGGCCGACCCGTGTCCTAACTGACGGGAGAAAGGGAAACCACATGCCCTTGGTGAGTTGTGGGGGCCGACCCATGTCCAAAATGACGGGCAATTAAATAACGATCTCATGAGAGTCGGGTGTCTAATGTGTTTGATAATTATTGATATGCTTGATGTGAATGATGTTGATTGTGTTGGTACCTGTTATGGTACAGTCTGTGCTATGTGGTAAGATGTAGGTGGTGCTAGCTCACTAAGCTTTATGCTTACCCCGTTGTTGTTTATCCTTTTTAGTGTCAGGTACGTCCCGAAAGGGAAAAGAGAAAGCTTCCGAATGAGACTCCAAGGTTGCAGCAGTTCAGTCTACGCATGCAGTTAAATAATGATGTTATTGAAGGGATGAACTAATTTTCTCGGGTTATCATGTAAACATATAGATTTGGGTTTGTTTAAACTATGTTCGTGTTTACAAGCATTTAACTTATGTTTTCTTTAAACCTATGACTTGGAAATGGTTTTTAAATGTTGGTTTTGGACGAGCTTCCGCTTTTTGTGCAAACTTGGTTACTTTTGGTATGAATGAGATTTTTAAGTTTTTGGGTGTTACAAGTTGGTATCAGAGCCTAGGTTTAAGGGATTTGAGTATTCACAAGTGGTGGATACTTGAACTTAAACCAAATGCTCGTGTTTTCGTAAATAAAAGTAACCAAAATGAAATGTTTTATGAAGAGATGAGTAGTGAGACTGAACTGCACACCGGAGTATCAGAACGGGGGTGAGCACACTAACCTTACCTTGTGAGCATGTTGATTTGCTATGTCAGTAAATGCACGTATGTATTATATGAATGTATGGCATGTGTGATAAGTGAACACTAGTTATGTGAATTACTAGTGTTGCGCAGTTAAGTTGAGCATGTACACTATGATGGCTGTTATGAACGTGTGTATGCATGTAAGCCTTACTTAGGCTTAGAGATATGTGGTTAAAAGTAGAAGCATGATAATTGTTATGTGATTAACTGGTAGATGAGCTTTTAAGCTCTTGCATATGAGTCATGTGTGTAACAACCGAGTCAGAGATAAGGACTTTAGTAATGGTGTCGAGGCTAGGCATGTAGGGTATAGTTACAATGATATAAGGGACCATATCATTGCAAATACACCGTGCATGTTGGGAACTGACATAGTTACTAGTTCTATGAACCTACAAAGCTGTGTTCTTGGGGGTAGTAGCATGTTAGGACCTACGTGTGTGTCCTTGAAAGAATAGATAGATCACTAAAAGCATGTTAGTAAGGAGACATATAAAGCAAGTGTCGTTGAACCAGGTTAGTTGATAGAATGGGAAGGGAGATAGATTTGGCTATATGAAGCATGATGTTTTACGGATCAATGTGGTGAAATCAGGAGTGAAGGTAGGAGACCGGATGAGGACGAAGATCAGGAAATTCCTGATTTGAGAGAGATGATAGTGGCTAAAGTTGGAGAGGTACTTCATGATGTGCCTTCGGATCTTTTGATCAGATGAAGCAAGAACTGAGCAAGGTGATCCATAGTCAGGTGGAGGCAGCTATAGCCGGTAGGGCTAGTGGGTTGGGAGGATCGCAGGGTAGACAGAAGACGGCGACAAGCTACAAAGACTTCTCGGCGTGTCAACCACTACACTTTGAGGGGCAGGAGGACCCCGTAGCCAGCTCTCGCTGGACATTCGAGGTGGAATGGCTCATGAGTGAGTCCTTATCGATGGCGCAGACGATGGAGTCAGTGAATGAAATCACCGACTTGTTTTTGGGAGCAGTCGCACTTTTGTCCAAATTACGTGGCAATGAGCGGATGAAGATTTAATGGTATGTAAGGATCCAAAAGCCCGAGATTCGAGAGTTTGTGTGATGGCAAGATGCATTGATTTCCATCAGATGCACGAGACAACATGAATTAGAGAGTTAGAATTGGAGAAGCCAGGAAGAAGAGTGATACCCCAAGACTCAGGGGCGTGTGTACCAGTTGATAGCAGATGAAGCAAGGACGGAGCCTGGACGCTGTGACAGGGTAAGTTAGAGAGTCCCTTAGAAGTAAAACTAGCAGACGATGAGTATCGTTGGTGTAGTGATGTGTATAAGGATAAAGTAGTAGTTGGGATAAATCGGTTAGATCAGAACCGAGCTTGCACCAACCGCGAGAAGCATCAGGTAGTAGTTCGAACTCTAAGTCGGGGAGAACTAACTATGGAAGAAGACAAAAAAAAGGAGACTACCGAAGATGTGTACCTTGGCTAAGGCCAGGAAACACGTTCTTCATGGAGGCAGCATTTACCCGGCGAATGTGGTCGACAATCGCGACGAGGCAAGGAAGAGGTTAGTAGCGGACGTGCCAGTGATTAGTGAATAACTGGATGTATTCCCGGATGACTTGCCTAGCTTTCCTTTCGAGAGGCAAGTGGAGTTCTGGATCGACTTGGTCCCGGGGGCAGCACCGGTAGCCAAGGCTCCGTACCGGTTAGCACCTTCGAAGATGCAAGAGTTATCGGAGCAGTTAGAGGAGCGTTTGGATAAGGGGTTCATTCCCCCGAGCACCTCACCTTGGGGAGCCCCTATCATGTTCATGGAAAAAAAATGGATCGATGCGGATGTGTATCGATTACCGGGAGCTCAACAAGCTCACAGTGAAGAACAGATACTGTAACGCCCCATTTCCCAAAGTTAGTGTTTTAACTGACTTTGTTGTTTGTTGAGTTAGTGGGGTTAGTTTGTTGTGTTGAGATTTTAACAATGCAAGGGGTTTTGTGTAATTTTCAAGTATAGGGGCCTTTGTGTCATTCATGTTAGTTGAGGGTGTGGATGTCTTGTATATAAGCTAGTTTGGAAGCCCAATCCTCTTCTTTTGTGCCTTAGTCGATTTTCAGCATTTTGGGAGAGGGTTTGGAGGGTTTGTGGAGATCAAGAGAAATTGGTGGTGAAATTGTCCGTGAGAAGTGCAATTGATCATCGGGATATCGTTGTTATAGCATTCCTAACTCAAGGTATGAACTTAATTGTGTTTATTCGTTAGTTGTGTTGAGTTTTTGGATTATTGAGAATTAGGGTTCATTCCGGTTGGATTTCGATCCAATTAGCGACCAATCGGTGTTAGTGTGGTACTTCTAATGCATTGGGTTGTGTTATAATGTCATGGGGATGTTCTATAACATCAATTTGGTGTCTTTTGGTCAATTTTGGGTTGATTGGTGAGAATCCCGTAGCTATTTCGTAAATTGCGACTTGGGATTTTGGTCATTTGGCATATGAGGGTCGTGACCCGCGGGTGACCCGCGGATTGACCCGCGGATAGTGCTGTTTCAGCATTTGAGTTTTTTTGATAGTTTTCCTTTGGGTTCTTTTGATCATGTCTCCCTAGGGGATGTCTTAAAAGAGTGTTTGGTGAAGTTTTAACTTATTTGGGAAGGTCTAGCCTAGCCTAAGACCTAAGGGTCGGGATTGAGTCATAAAGTGTTGTGTGTTACGTTTGTTTATATGTGTATTGTTGTGTAATAATTATAGGTGCTTGAAATTATATTGTGGTGGTCCAAGCACGTGATTATTGTGAAGTTAATCAAGGTGAGTACATTAACCCTTATACGTGGCTCTATGTACAAATTGCATGTGATGCGTATGTGGTTATGAGACTAGCATGTTTGTGTGATGGCGTACTCATTGTAGTGGTGGTGGCCACCGTGGGTATTGTCCTTGTGTTAAACTGATATCAGTATGTGTGTGGTCCTTACCGGCGTGTACCGTAAGGCCATTGGTGATAGCATGTCTAATTCTCATATGCGTGGTGGTTTGTGATATATTGTTCATGTGTTTGTGGTTTGTGCTCACTAAGCGAAAGCTTAACCCATCGTGGTTTCCCCCTCAGTTGCAGGTTCCTAGTGAAGAGGTTAATGGGAAGGTCAAAGCTTGAAGTTCCGGTCGCTCCAAAGACTCAGTTCAGTTCAAAGAAGTGATGGATAGTTTGTCGAACATTGAATTGTAGTTTTAATTACATTTGTGAACGGTGAACCTCGTTTTGGGGATTTTAGTTAAAATATCTTTTGAATGAAATACTACACCTTTATCTTTTTAAAAATTACCTTTTGGACAAATTTCCGCTGCATTGGTTACTTTTAATTATTTCCGTTAACTTTTCCGTTAAATAGTTTGAAAATGATTTGGGTTGTTATAATTGGTATCAGAGCCTTGGTTTAAGGGATTCGGGCATTCACGAGAGGTGAGTGCTTGAACTTAAACCTAAGAGCTTGTGTTGTCAAAACAAGTAACCAATTAAACTTTGATTTTCGTGTAAGTGGGAGGTGAACTGAGCCAAGGATCGGAACGTCAAGATGGGTGAGCACAAGTTGTTTATATCACATTATTATTACCGTTAATTTAAATTGTGACTGGCATGCTATCGTAGTGGTGTATTAGCATGATTGGATGTGTCCATCCATGGTATGTGTGAATTATTTGTGGTTAACGTGCTATGATAATGGTGTATTAGCACGATGTGATTGTGGCTAACATACTATATGATTGATTGTGATAGTATGTTATGAGATTGTAAATGTGATAAAGTACTAGCATGATTATGATATGAATATATGCTAGATACTATGGTTATTATGTTAATTACTCAACGTGACGTATAGTGCGATTAATGTGTTCATGTAATGTGTGATGTGGTGCCATGATAGATGTTCGATGTTGTTATGCCTATGCGAACACTCTAGTGGCTAGAAATGTGTAGAGGTAACTCTTATTGCGCTAGATAGGATGTTGCTTTATGTGTGTGAATTGCTTATGTGGTGTAACCGAAATTGGGGATTAGAACCTTTGGTGACAGCGTAGAGCCTAGACATGTAGGGTATAATTATGATGATATAAGGGCCCATATCATCACAATTGTATTGTGCATGTTCGGACTTGGCGAAGTTATAAAGGGTATCTATGAACCGACTAGGTTGGGAAGGGCTATTGGCATGCTAAGATAGGTTTATAAACCTTAGTTTGGGTGATTGTGCGATACCTTGTGTAAGGGCATGCTAGAAATCAAGTGATGGGTCGTACGTGTGAGTCCCAGAAAATGATGGTTAGACCACTCAGTAGCGTGTTGGGAAGGGTAAGATGTAGTGAGGGTCGTTGACCCTGATAATTGTGGACGAACAAGAATGAAAGTGGTCACCTGAAAAGTGTGATGCCATTTGGGGTGGTATGTCGTTATGTGGGAAGTGTTATGACTGAATGTTTAGACTCAATGTCTTCATTCAGTGAAGTTAGTTGGTGAATCTGTAAATCAGGATACTAATGGTGAAGTTAAGATTAAGTTTGTATCGATGGCTGAGAATCTTGTAGAGAACTCTTTGGCATGTCCTTGTTTGGTTGTCGCTGAGGGGTTCGAAACACGATTCTCACACGTGAGTTGATTAGAACCACCGATACAAATTTGATTTCGACGGAATCATGAGGAAACTTGACTTACCGATAAGGAGTAGAGGGTTGTATAGGCTCACTACAAGTTAGTACTGGCCTATATAGACAGTATTTTGGGTCGGCAAGGTTTTGCATGACGTGTTTCCGGGGGTTAGTACCCAAGTGAAGTAAGAGTTGGTAATCGAGATCCACAATTGAGTGGAGGCAGCTGTGGCCAGCAGGCCCAGCAGTTCGAGAGGGACGCAAGGCGGACAGTCGAGGGTGGCAAGTTACAGAGATCTCTCGGCTTGTCAGCCGCTGCAGTTTGAGGTGTAGAAGGTCCTCAGTGACCAGCACTTGCTGGATAGTAGTGGTAGAGGGTGCATCCTGCACCAACTTCTGTTCAGAGGAAAGGAAGATTCTTTTCGCGACGAAACCGCAAGAGGAGACGACAATGATTGGTGGAATCTGATAGCTCAATCTCGGATGGAGAAGCAAGTCAGTGCTATGACTTAGGAGCAAATTCAGAAGCTGTTCTGGGAGCAGAAGGTGTTGTGGTTTGAGGTGGGGCGACTCACGAGTGGGTTTTATCATTGGCATAGATGACGAAGCCGGTGAATAAAATCACCGACTTGTTTGTGGGATTGGTCGCTCATTTGTTCAGTTATGTGGCGAATGAGCAGTTAAAGACGATTTGATATGTGGGGATACTGGAATCTGAGATGAGGGAATGTGTGGTGATAGTACGGTGAATTGAATTTTATCAGATGCATGAAATTTTGGGATAGAAAGCTTGCATTAGAGAAGCAAGATAGAAGGAAGGAAGCAAACCATTAATTGGTGAATTGTTGGAATGTAGGTGATTGACCATGACTGAGTGAATAGCCATCTTGTGGAAAGTTAAATCTATGTATTTTTTTTGTGTCTAAACAAAATGTGTCGTCCTTTCTCATTGAGGTTGTTAAATCTTCTGGAAAAGAGCTATTATTTAGGAAAATGTGTTTCTAGAAAACCTATGTTGTCTCTTGAAGAGATTTTTCTTAGTGATTGTTAAAGTTGTTCCATTTTTATACGATCAAACTATTTTTGTTTTAATTGAAAAAAAAAATGGCGACACTTAGTTACAAAACTTTATAAGTGAAACTAAAAACAAACATGTTGCTATCCTACCAATGAGTGGAAGTGCAAATTAACTCATTTGGTGAAAGGAATCTTGTTTAGCATTTTGCAAACGATGAAAGTTCTTTTCCGGTCAGTTCTTTTGTCTTGGCATCAGTTGGCCGTGCAAGGTGGTGAAATGCCATGTGATGTGTAGGGGTGATTCCTAAAATCATCGTATGTGTGTAATTCATTTTTGGTGGAAATAAGTCATGCATATCTAAGTTGTTTTCATGCTATGGTGCATACCGAAATTTTCAAAATTTCAGATATACGAAAATAATTTAAATCATTGTGTCATTGTACATGAGGGCTATGAACTCACTAGGTCATGGTGAGGACTGAATGAAGCATAGAGGCAAGTTCAGATAATTAAATGTAAGGTATGTCCGTCATGGTCGATTTTAGATCTCGCTGTTAAGATGGTGAGTAACAGTTGATATTTGAAGTCTTAGATCGTTGACTTTAGTAATGTGGTAACAGAGTAATTTATGCTCTTAAGAGGTGTCTAGCGAGTATGGTTGTTAGTAAAGGTCTTGTTTGAAGAATAAGACGGTTTCATTGTGAAGCCTTGCCTTTAAAAGATGTCTTAAATGCGTCCACATGGTTATCAGTGAAGTTAATGACTGGTGGTATAGATCCTCTTTGGAAGATGGAAATTAGAAGGAATTTTTTTTTGATGGCTATTTGATCAGTTTTATATGCGATAGCGAGAGGTAGTTGAAGGAAGTTGAGTATGGGAGTTATGGGGGCTGAGCCTGTTATCCAGGTTGATTTTCACTTGATTCCCGTGTTTCCTACACTGGTGGTTACACCCGTAGGCTTCGAGGGTCAAGTGAAGATTGTTGGATTTGGTTGTTGGCACCAAATGAAGTGGTTATGAATTATGGTCCATCTAAATTCAAGAAGGGCAAGATTAGGAGGTAATATCATTCTACCATGTGTGGGGTAATTGGCCTAGATAAGGCAATACCCATTGTGATGTAGTAGGAATGAGCTATTGGGTGGAATTATTGTGTGTTTTGGGTAATCATGAAGAGAGCAAGTGCGGATAGTGGTGATGAAATAAGTCAACGAGATGGTTAGCATGGATTAGCTCAGTTGTGGTCATGTTCATTTAGAATGTGATGCATAGAGAATAATGGTTTGAACTCTAAGTGGGGGAGAACTGTTGTTGAAAAGGTGAACAATTAATGTTCCATCCCATTAAGATGTATGAAGTAAGTTACTCGAATCATGATTTAGAGACCACAGGTGGTAGTTATCGTGGTTAAGACATAGCGATACTACCTTTATTATTTCGAAAGTCAATGCAATTTGAGCATGCGACAGAGAAAAGTGATGGAGGTTGTTGAGGGTTATAATTGTGGTACCCTTATTTTTTTAGGGATAGCTATTATGGTGGCAGATACGTTGAGTCGAAAGACTCATAGTGTAGTGATGCGAGTACCGTTAATAAGATTGTTGGTGATGATTTTGGTGTTGGAGCTGATTAAGAGCTCTAGGGTAGATGCCGTGAAAGAAATGAATTAGAAGAAAGAGAGGGTCAAGGGTCAACCGGGCCAGTTTGGGGTGTGACGTTCAACGACTCTTAACTCGTTCAGGTTGTGTTTGGGTGCTAGTGTTGTGTGAGGCAATACAAATACTTCAGGGCGAAGTTCATAAGCCCAAGTTCTCTATACACTCGGGAGTTACCAAAATGTATCCGGACTTGGATACCGATTATTGGTGGTCGAGAGTGAAACGGGTTATGGCCGTTGTAGTAAGAGGAGTGGCAAGGCACGGTGTGCCAGTAATGGTGATTTCTGATCGAATCGTGCGGTCTACATTGCGTTTTCTGGGGGAAAGTTTAAGAGGACATGAGTACTAGACTGCAGTTCAGTACCGTGTTCCATCCTTGGTTAGATGGTCAAAGCGAGAGAACGATTCAAACTCTCGAGGTCATGTTGAGGGAGTGCGTGTTGGATTTTGGCGGTAGTCGGGATACCTATCTACCGTTGGCTGAGTTTTCATGTAACAATAGTTTCCATGCCTATACCGGTATGGCACCTTATGAGATGTGGTACGGAAGGAGATGTAGAACTCCTTGTTTGGGAAAAGTGGGTCAGCGTGAGTTGGGTAATACTGAAGTAGTTCAAAAGGCGACGACAGCTTTGAGGTGATTCAAAAGTGGTTACGGATCACTCAGAGTCCTCCAAAAAGCTACGATGGCTAGCGAAGGTCGGATTTAGAGTTCAACGTGGGTGATGTTGTGCCGGTGAAAGTATCACCGTGGAAAGGAGTATTTCGGTTTAGGAAAAGAGGTCAGAGTGGATGTGGAAACCGGACCCTATCCGGAGCTTTTCTTAGTATGAGCGATTTCGGGGACGAAATCTTGTTAAGTGGGGGAGAGTTGTAACGCCCCATTTCCCAAAGTTAGTGTTTTAACTGACTTTGTTGTTTGTTGAGTTAGTGGGGTTAGTTTGTTGTGTTGAGATTTTAACAATGCAAGGGGTTTTGTGTAATTTTCAAGTATAGGGGCCTTTGTGTCATTCATGTTAGTTGAGGGTGTGGATGTCTTGTATATAAGCTAGTTTGGAAGCCCAATCCTCTTCTTTTGTGCCTTAGTCGATTTTCAGCATTTTGGGAGAGGGTTTGGAGGGTTTGTGGAGATCAAGAGAAATTGGTGGTGAAATTGTCCGTGAGAAGTGCAATTGATCATCGGGATATCGTTGTTATAGCATTCCTAACTCAAGGTATGAACTTAATTGTGTTTATTCGTTAGTTGTGTTGAGTTTTGGGATTATTGAGAATTAGGGTTCATTCCGGTTGGATTTCGATCCAATTAGCGACCAATCGGTGTTAGTGTGGTACTTCTAATGCATTGGGTTGTGTTATAATGTCATGGGGATGTTCTATAACATCAATTTGGTGTCTTTTGGTCAATTTTGGGTTGATTGGTGAGAATCCCGTAGCTATTTCGTAAATTGCGACTTGGGATTTTGGTCATTTGGCATATGAGGGTCGTGACCCGCGGGTGACCCGCGGATTGACTCGCGGATAGTGCTGTTTCAGCATTTGAGTTTTTTTGATAGTTTTCCTTTGGGGTTCTTTCGATCATGTCTCCCTAGGGGATGTCTTAAAAGAGTGTTTGGTGAAGTTTTAACTTATTTGGGAAGGTCTAGCCTAGCCTAAGACCTAAGGGTCGGGATTGAGTCATAAAGTGTTGTGTGTTACGTTTGTTTATATGTGTATTGTTGTGTAATAATTATAGGTGCTTGAAATTATATTGTGGTGGTCCAAGCACGTGATTATTGTGAAGTTAATCAAGGTGAGTACATTAACCCTTATACGTGGCTCTATGTACAAATTGCATGTGATGCGTATGTGGTTATGAGACTAGCATGTTTGTGTGATGGCGTACTCATTGTAGTGGTTGTGGCCACCGTGGGTATTGTCCTTGTGTTAAACTGATATCAGTATGTGTGTGGTCCTTACCGGCGTGTACCGTAAGGCCATTGGTGATAGCATGTCTAGTTCTCATATGCGTGGTGGTTTGTGATATATTGTTCATGTGTTTGTGGTTTGTGCTCACTAAGCGAAAGCTTAACCCATCGTGGTTTCCCCCTCAGTTGCAGGTTCCTAGTGAAGAGGTTAATGGGAAGGTCAAAGCTTGAAGTTCCGGTCGCTCCAAAGGCTCAGTTCAGTTCAAAGAAGTGATGGATAGTTTGTCGAACATTGAATTGTAGTTTTAATTACATTTGTGAATGGTGAACCTCGTTTTGGGGATTTTAGTTAAAATATCTTTTGAATGAAATACTACACCTTTATCTTTTTAAAAATTACCTTTTGGACAAATTTCCGCTGCATTGGTTACTTTTAATTATTTCCGTTAACTTTTCCGTTAAATAGTTTGAATATGATTTGGGTTGTTATAGATACCCACTGCTGAGGATCGATGATCTATTCAATCAGCTTCAGGGAGCCGCTTGGTTCTCGAAGATAGATCTTCGCTCAAGGTACCACCAGCTGAAAGTTTAGGAAGAGGACGTGCACAAGACCGCGTTTCGGACTAGATACGGAAACTTCGAGTTCATCGTGATGCCCTTCGGTTTGACGTACGCACTGGCGGCGTTCGTGGATTTGATGAACAGAGTTTGCAGACCGATGTTGGATAGGTAGTAATCGTTTTCATAGACGATATACTAATCTATTTTGGATCGATGGAGGAACATGTGGAGCACTTACGAGATGTATTGGAGACTTACGCAAGGAACGATTGTGTGGGAGAAGAGAAGACAACAGCGATCGAGACCGTGAGAAGAGGGCTATGCGAAGCACCGGTGTTGACTTCACCAGAGGAAGTAGAGGACATGGCAGTTTATTGTGGTACTTCTTACCACGTGGTAGTTGTAACATGATGAAGCGTGGGAAGTAAATGGATGCTGTGAGGAACTATATTGTGTGTTTGTGTTGTACGTGATAGTAGAGGGTAGATAACTATGTTGGATGGGAATAACATGTTTTGTGTGCTTACGGACAGCCTTGTACCCATAAGGGTTAAGGGGATAGTATCGTTCTCGTTAGAAAAGAAGACAGGATCGGTTCTGTTCTTGGAACGGAGAGCGGTTATATGTGCAGACGTGTTATGCTGTGAAATCCGTCGTAATCCGTAGGAAACGATGTGTGGGTGGGACGCGTTTTGGGTTGTGACCTGGACTGGGCAACTCCAAAGCAAAACCGTGAGGGAGTAGGGGTGACCGGTTAGGGCCCTGTGTCTCCAAAGCGGTCAAGTGACAATGATAACCTCACTAGTAGGTATCTTTAAGCAGTCATAAAGAAAAGCGGTTAAGAGTGAGAATTTGAAGAATGAAGGAACTAAGGGTCAAGTAGTTTGGTTAATACCCGACAGTTGTGGTCTTTTAAGTCATTGAGACCATGTATAGGTTCCAGTATCAGAGACGTAAGGTCGGATTACTGGTGACCAGAGTTGAAAAGGGATGTGGAAAAGTGTTAGACGTGTCTAAGAGTGAAGGTTGAATTAGGGTTAGAGTTATTGGATGGAAGAAAGAGCATGTGACGAAGGATTTGATTACAAGGTTGGTTGTACTTTTAGAAATCATGATGATGTATGGGATGAGGTGTAGGACTCCCATTTGTTGGGGAGAGGTTGGACCAAGAGAGCTTGGGAGTACTGAGATTGTATAGAAGACGACTGAGAGTATTCAGTTGATCCGTGAGAGACTGAAGACTGCTCAGAGTCGTCATAAGAGCTACGTAGATAAGAGACGGGTCAGACCTGGAGTTCAATGTGGGAGACATGGTGCTTCTAAAGGTGTCACCGTGGAAATAGGTGATACGGTTCCGTAAGCGGCGCAAGTTGGGTCCGAGGTTCATCGGACCACTCAAGATAGTGGCATGGGTTGGGAAGGTACGTACCGACTAGAGTCACCTTTGGAACTCAGTCTGATACACAACACTTTCCATGTATCGCAGCTAAGGAGGTGTTTGGCAGATGAGTCTGCTCACGTACTGGTCGACGACATACAAGTCGATGAGAGACTCAACTGTGCGGAGAAGCCGATAGCGGTCTTGCGGAGAAAGACCAAGACCTTGACGAACTAGGAGATCAGAATCGTGAAGGTTCAATGGGAGCATAGAAAGGGTTCCGAATGGACCAGGGAACCCGAGGATGAGATGCGGAGGAACTACCCTGAATTGTTACAAGAATAGTCGATTTCGGGGACGAAATCCTGGTAAGTGGGGGAGAGTTGTAACACCCCTTTCTCCTTTTTACGTAAGTTAACGGATTTCCGTTAAGTTAACTTATTTTGTGTATTGCTGTTTCCAGGAGTTGAGGGGTTCATGTGTTAATTATGGAACTTAAGGGTTGATTAGGAGGATATAAGCCAAAGGGAACCCTAAACTCTCTTCAGTTTCTGTGAACGTAAAAGAGAGGGAGAGATGGCGTTTGAGGTTGGAAGCAAAGGAGAGAAATTGAAGGTGTTATGGATCAATTGTTGCAGAAATCACGTTGACTACAACCAAGGTATGAATCCTATGTGTGTAATTGATGTTCAACTGAAGGTTTTAGTAAGATGAAGTCATGGTTAGGGTTTGGTGTATAATGGTGATAATAGATTCATCAATTGGTGTGTTTTGGGTCAAATTGGTTGCATATAATCGTTAGATATCGACCCTAGTTAGTGCATAATCATGATTTTGGCTTGTTTTGATCATGAAAACCGTTCTAGAGCAAGAAAGGAGAGAAAAGGGAAATTTTCGGAATTCCCGTCAGAATTGCGCGGCTGTGGGAGATTGGCTCATTCTCCCTTGTTAACCGTCGGATCGTCGCGAAATTTGGACAGAAGCTTCACGACTCATAGTTCTTCGATCTGACCGGAGGGATCGAGAATCGGAGGCTCTAGTAAGGAGCAGAAAATGGTCGAAGTGGGCTGAAATTTCCAGAAAGTCGAACTTTGGTGTTTTGAAGATTTAGGTGGTGTGTGCGTGCGATTCTCGAAGGAAACCGAGGGAGAATCAAGTACTAAGTTGGAATTTCTCTTAAGGTATGATTACAAACCCCCTATAATTAATTGGATGAGTTAGTTACATAGAGTTTGTGAATTAAGGTTATGGATTTCGAATGATGGCCAATTGATCATTATTCGGAAGTGATGAATCGAGCTTGATGTCATGTGATTGTGTATAATCATTATGGGATGTTGTATGAACTTGATTTTGATGGTTTCGGTCGAAATTGGAGTTGTAGGTAAAAACTCTCGTTGGTAGTTGCAACCCGCGACTTCTATTTTGAGTCCGTTTTAAACCGTTTGGTCGAGGTAGCTTATGGGACTTCTTAGGGACTTGTTTAGGCTTCTTTTAGGACTGTTTGAGGGTCCTAATTTTAGGTGTAAATTGTTAGAAATACAGGATTCGGTTTGAGGGATCGTGCGAGTTTCGTGCTTTTGATATCTTTGCGATCCAGGTGAGTTACACTTACTTACATTTTATTGTGTGGTATGTATTGTATGCATGATAGCGTATGTGAAAGGGATCCACATGCCCTTGATGAGTTGTGGGGGCCGACCCGTGTCCTAACTGACGGGAGAAAGGGAAACCACATGCCCTTGATGAGTTGTGGGGACCGACCCGTGTCCTAATTGACGGGGGAAAGGGAAACCACATGCCCTTGGTGAGTTGTGGGGGCCGACCCATGTCCAAATTGACAGGCGATTAAATAACGATCTCATGAGAGTCGGGTGTCTGATGTGTTTGATAATTATTGATATGCTTGATGTGAATGATGTTGATTGTGTTGGTACCTGTTATGGTATAGTCTGTGCTATGTGGTAAGATGTAGGTGGTGCTAGCTCACTAAGCTTTATGCTTACCCTGTTGTTGTTTATCCTTTTTAGTGTCAGGTACGTCCCGAAAGGGAAAAGAGAAAGCTTCCGAATGAGACTCCGAGGTTGCAGCAGTTCAGTCTACGCATGCAGTTAAATAATGATGTTATTGAAGGGATGAACTAATTTTCTTGGGTTATCATGTAAACATATAGATTTGGGTTTGTTTAAACTATGTTCGTGTTTACAAGCATTTAGCTTATGTTTTCTTTAAACCTATGACTTGGAAATGGTTTTTAAATGTTGGTTTTGGACGAGCTTCCGCTTTTTGTGCAAACTTGGTTACTTTTGGTATGAATGAGCTTTTTAAGTTTTTGGGTGTTACATTCCTACAATTCATTTAATACAAATTTATCACTACAGTTTGTATATATTTGCTTGGTTTTGCCCTTTCCACCAACAGATATTAAATAAAGAGTTAATTACATATTTGGTCCCTGTGGTTTACACGAAATTACGATGAAGGTCCATGAACCCTAAGTTTCATGCCTACGGTCCCTGTGGTTTGATTTTCGTTACCATGGTGGTCCCTGCCACTAACTTCTGTTAAAAGCAACCGTTAAAAAATGGGTTAAAGACCAAAATACCCCTAACTCTTTCCCTTCCCCTCTTCCCCAACCCCAAACCCCCAAACCCTATGAAGTTGCAACAACCTCCACCGCCAGCCACCTCCATCGCCGGCCACCTCTACCGCTGCCTGTCGGCCTGCAGAAACCCGCCGCCACCCGTCGGCTGTAGAAACCCAACCCCACTCTTTCTTTTTGTTCTTCCTGCCAACCGAGAGCCCCACTATTTTCTTCTTCTTCTTCCTTTTTGTTCAGATCTTTACACCCTTCCTACAACTCCGACCACCTCGATTTTCTGGCTGGGTGGTGTGAATCGATGCGGCGGCGGCCACGCATTGGGAGGACGCCAGGAGAGCGAGGCTAAGATGATTGTGCTGGGCGGTGGTTCGATCTGAAGGGAGGCGGTGGCGATGTTCGGATCTGGAGAGAAGTAGTGGCGGTGGCGGTGGTCGGATCTGGAGGGAGGCGGTGGCGGTGGTCGGATCTGATGGGAGGCGGTGGTGGTGGCGGTGGTCGGATCTGATGGGAGGCAGCGATGGTGGTCAGATCTGATGGTGGCTGGCAATGGAGGTGGAGGTGGGTTGGAGTGGCCGGAGTTGGTGGTTGTGGGTGTTGGTGATGGTGGTTTGTTGGTAGTAGGTGTTGGTGTATTGGGTGGAAGGTAGTGTTGTTGTTGTTGGTGGTGGTGGTGGGTTGTTGGTTGGTTGGTGGTGGTGGTGATGGGTAGGTCGTTGGTTGGGTGGTGGTGGTAGTGGTGGTGGATGGTTGGTTGGTTGGTGGTTGGTTGGTGGTGGTGGTGGTGGGTGGGTTGGTGGTGGTGGTGGGTGGTTGGTTGGTGGTGGTGGTGGGTGGTTGGTTGGTGATGGTGGTGGTGGATAGGTGGTTGCTGGTGGTAGTAATGGTAAGTAGGTGTGTTGTTGCATCACCAGGAAAAAATGTAAAGAAGATGAAGGGACGTTAGGGCAAGGGACCACCATGGTAACGAAAATCAAACCACAAGGACCGTAGACATGAAAATTAGGGTTCAGGGACCTTCATCGTAATTTCGTGTAAACCACAGGGACCAAATATGTAATTAACTCTTAAATAAAAATGTTAGTTAAAATGCAATTTGGTCTTTTTTTCATTTTTTTTGTCTTAGTTCCTCATGGGAAACCACAAAGACCAAAACCAAGATCAACTCTAACTAATATTATAAAGTAAACTTCACTTTTGGTCCCTAACATTTGTAATTTTCAACAGATTCCATCTCTAAACTATCGAAACTCGGATATGGTCCCTCACGTATGTAATGTCACTTGGTTTTGGTACATCCCACTAACGATCGTTAAATTTTTCTTTAACTTCAATTAAATGTGGGATGTTATGGTCATTTTCCATATTTTATTTTATAATTAATCAAAATCATATAGCTTTTTAGTAAATGAAAATCAAATCATTTTAACAAAAGACTGTCCACTCTTCCTCTCCCCCATCCCTCTCATGCCGAGAACCACCAAGTGAAATTTTCTTACTCCTAACCACGAGATGTTACCTCCTTCGACAACCCAATGTCTTTTAGCCTCACATAAATGTCAACCCTTCTCAGTTCATATCCTTCTTCTTCCTAAACCCACATCCCATAACTTTTCTTCTCCTAAACCCACATCCCATAACATGTATAATGAAATACACATACATATAAAGAAATTCACACACCTCATCAAGTGGGTTTTTTATACATAGGTTTCGCCATCATAAATTTCCTTACTCCTAACCATGACGTGCTACCTCCTTCAGCAATTCAAGAAGAACGACAACCAACAACCACATGACGAAATCCAAGATCAACTTCAAACACTCACATTTTCTCCCCACAAAGTTACCCTCAAATGCCTCTCCACCTCTCTAATTACCTCCCCAACCTCCCTACCTACATAAATTTCCTTACTCCTAACCATGACATGCTACCTTCTTCAGGAACTCAAGAAGAAGAATGACAACCAACAACCGGCCACATGATGAAATCCAAGATCAACTTCAAACCCTCACATTTTCTCCCCACAAAGTTACCCTCAAATGCCTCTCCACCTCTCTAATTACCTCTATAACTACCTCCCCAACCTCCCTACACATAAATTCCCTTACTCCTAACCATGACGTGCTAACTCCTTCTGCAACTCAAGAAGAAGAATGACAACCAACATCTACATGACAAAATCCAAGATCAACTTCAAACCCTCACATTTTCTCCCCACAAAGTTACCCTCAAATGCCTCTCCACTTCTCTAATTACTTCCCCAACCTCCCTACCTACATAAATTTCCTTACTCCTATCAATGACGTGCTACCTCCTTCAGCAACTCAAGAAGAAGAACGACAACCAACAACCGGCCACATGACGAAATCCAAGATCAACTTCTAATTGTCATATTTTCTCCCCATAAAGTTACCCTCAAATGCCTCTCCACCTCTCTAATTACCTCCACAACCTCCCTACCTACACCAACCCTCTTCGAAACAACACTTGCTTACTTCGCTAGATCGTCTTTGATTCTCTAGCAACTTCCCTTCCTATTCCCCTCACTTAGCTTACCATTGTGATGGACCCAATCAAGTGTGTACAACCATCATAACATGTGGCGACCTTTGTCCTGGCCTCAATACCTAACTCGTGAGTTGGTTATGGGGTTATGAGAGTTGTATGGTGTCCACAAGATAGTTGGGATGAAGGTTGGTTACCATGGTTTTTATCTGTTTGATACAGCTAAGCTTGACCCAAAGTTGGTTTACAACTGGCACATGAGAGGAAGCATTACAGTCGAGTCCTTTAGAGGTGGTGATGAAACTGCTGGATATTTCCAAGGTGCATGACCTAAACCATGGGCGATAATCCTATTATCACTAGCAGTTGGCAACAACAACGATGAACCAACAAGAAGCTAATGATTTTAAGTGTTCAACAAGATAATTTGTGTGTATGTGTTCGTGTTTCATCAGAGGTGTTCATCAAAAGTGAAAGTGGATATAGAAGTAGAGTATTTTATCAGTGAAAGGGCAGGGGGAGGTAATATCCACAACCATATGGGTATCTGTGTATGTTTGTGGATGAGATAATATATATTATATAGAAGACAAAAAGCGAAAAGCTAAAAAAGGTAAAAACACAATAATATTAAAATTAAAAAATATAAAAGGACAAGAATACCTCTTATTTAATGTATGTGGGTTAACTATCGTTAGTAGAAGGGACAAAAACCGAGCAAATATGCATAACACTAGTGACAATTTTGTATTAAATGAACTCTAGGGACCAAAACTGAGTTTTGACAAGCCACACGGTTGAAAATTGAGATTTACTCTATTGTTTTTCTTAAGTTATTAATCACCCGTTAACTTTTAACTTATTATTACCCTATTACAATTATATGGCTCATAACGTCTTTTATTATTTGTAACACCGTTCCTTCTTGGCTTTCTGCTAAGATCCATATACACCACACCAAGAAACTTCAAAACGGTCGATTCACAAGAGAATTGTAACAACTCAAAAACATTTTCAATAAATTAACGGAGACAGTTAACGGTGTTATATAAAAGTAACCTTTGCAGCGGAATATAATTAAAAAGGTTCAAACTTGTACTTTATAAACTAATAGTAAAAGAAAATCCAACATTTAGTTCAATTCAAAATCCCTCAAAATGAGGTCCCACTGAGTATTAACAAAACATATTCTCAACCATAGCGTAAAACTCCAATGTTTTAAAATAAAGTGTTTCCCTGCAGAACAACTTAACTGAGCCACCGAGATGATCGGAACTTCAAGCCAGGCCCTTCCCCTTGTCCTTTCCAGAAGAATCTGCCACTATCAAGAAATCCATAAACGAGTAAGCTTGAAAGCTTAGTGAGCACAAACCACATATCACTATAACCATACATCACATAATCACAACGTAAGATAATTACTGAACATGCATTTCACACAAATTGTCCTTACGGCTCATTACCATCAAGGAATGTAGTCACTGGTACCAGGCTACCCACACTACCGATACCCACGGTGGCCACCCACCACAATGGGCACGACCATAAACATGCAAGTCAGTAATTTATCAGCCACAACACGTTATCACGCAATTAGCACATATAGCCACGCAATGAGGGTTAATGTACTCACCTTAGTTCACTTCACAATCACGGTATTTATACGCCACACACGTTCACAAGTCAACACCTATAACAAATACAATGCATGGCACACACATGAACAACCAAACAATATGATGCTTTAAACTCGAAACTGAAACACGAGCCCTAGCCTAGCTAGACCGTCCCAATTATGCTAAAACTTCACCAAACACTATTATTAAACATCCCTTAGGGGAGCATGATCAAAAGAACCCTAAACGAAAGCTAAACGGAAAACCCAAAATTTGGAATAGCAGAATCGGCGGGTGGTCGGCGGGTGGTCGGCGGGTTGCCACCCGTGGGTGACCCGCCATTACCCGCAAACTACTCTCCCAAGTCGCAGGTTACGAATTGGCTATGGAATTCCCACCATTCAACCCAAAATCGACTAAAAGACACCAAAATGATGTTATAGAACATCCCCATGACATTATAACACAATCCAAAACATTAGAACACCACACCAACACCGATTGATCTCTAATTGGATCAAAATCCTAACCGTACGAACCCTAACTCTCAATAATCCCAAAACTCGACACAACTAATGAATAAGCACAATTAAGTTCATACCTTACACCCGGAGGATGATACTAACGCAACCTTGATGGTTGATTGCTCCCAAAGTACTCGATTGCACCTCCGATTGAAATAAAACCGTTTCTCTCTCTTCTCCTCTCTCCCAAGATCGATTTCTTCAACCGAAAGGGAGATGGGAGTTTCTCCTCCTTTTTATACCAGCTATGCACAACCCTTAACTATCCGAAATAACAACTAGACCCTCGTACCTGAAAATTACACAATCAGACCAACTTAACTCAAAATCTAGCGAAATAAGTCAAGTAACTAACTTTGGAAAATGGGGCGTTACAACAAGGCCACGTCTATGTCATTGATTCCCTATCGGGATCGATGAAATAAATCAAGTATAACGGAACTCTATATGGGTCTATTCCCCATTTCTCTGTCAATTTTTTTCTCATTTCTTTATGTAGACTAAATCTAAAATAAAAACACCATAGTCATAAATCAATTAACATAGCTACCAATTTAGGTTTTTGTTTTGTTGTGAAATATTTTATGGATTTTTCTTTCTTTTTGCATATAAGTTTATAAAAGTGTATGAAGATTGGTGATAAAGTTATCGAGAGGACGAGTATGCTTATTTCTTACCACTGTGAAGTAGAGGTGGGGAATAATCAGGCCGGGTCGGGCTTCGACCGGGCCTCGTAAAGACCAGAATTTTCGGGCCTTTGTTTGACCGGTCTCGGGCCGGGCCTGGCCTTGAGTTCCATAGCAGAGCCCGTTATAAGTGGAAAAATCCCAGGCCATGAAGACCGGGCCTTGGCCTTGGCCTGGGCCTTGAGATACCGATTTTTTTCCTTTTCCACCTTTTCTTTATAAAACTACATTTTTTTTATAATTTCAATAATAATGATGTAACACCTAATTCCAAAACTCATAGATTTTCAAAATTTTGAGAAGAATTCTATTAAATACCAAAAATCCCAAGTCAACATAATTAACAAAAAGGATTCACACCATCATTAATGTAATCATAACTGAAAACAAGTTTAAACGATAAAAATGTTTTTAAAAGAAACAATGTCAATCAAGCCATGCCGGAACTGTCCGTGTCGCGAGCTCAAAGCAGGGCCTTGCCCTTGTCCATGCCCGAACCAGATGTTGCGAACCGTAGGCACTAACGGTGCGCAGCGGATAACAAAAACGATTCCCAATAACGGACCCAACTTAAACCTTATCAGATACAATCAAAGCGGGGTTTGATGGTTTACCTTTATGCGATTAGTTTTCCGAAAGGCGAGCAGGGGGTACACCGCTACTGACACCACGTGAGAGGGTTGCTAGACCACCGTGACTGATCGGAAAAACCAATCGTTGTGAGAGAGAGAGAGAGAGAGAGGTCGACGGTTTTAGAGAGAGAGAGAGAGCGAGAGGTTTTTCGTAGGATTAATCAACTAATTATCAAAGCCTTTAACCTTTTATTTATAGGCTTAGATAAGGCAGTGATTTAATCTGATTAAAATTCCTTTTATAATTATCCTTTTAATCAATTCCTTAATTAATTAATCAATTATTTAATTTACTGATTGATTAATACTAATAAATAATTATTAACTTATAATTATTTATTTCCCTCTTCTCATTTATCTCTTTCACACAAATTCTCAAATAGGCGTGCAGCGGTGTGACCTACTAGTGTCTTATAACGTTGGACACGGTAACCCTGTTAATGTCTCGCACACAATCCTAACAGACTCCCACTTGTGCTAGACATGTAACTGTGCTGTTACCATTAGCCTAAGGAGGTCCCTAGCCAGACACTTAGGTTAACCAGGTTATAAGATCTCTTATATCCAGAGATACAATTCGTTCTTGAATTTGTACACAGGTTCATTCCTTTTGCACACGATATTTCTAAAGTGATTTTAAGACATGGAGTGGAGGATTCATTTCTTAAAATCAAGTATTTCTTGACTCTGATTTCGATTGCCTGCAGTAACGGATATTACTAAATAACACCTGTTATTCTATCCGAGCGTGGCCACGCGTTTTCTGCCAATCTTAATCGTCAAGGGGCCCGGAAATATCTCTCTTTTGAAAGAGGTGCAAATCCCTTCTTGACTACTTGCATTTGGTTCCACGGCTTCCGCTGCATCTAGTCACGTCCCGTATGGCCGCCCTGTTACGGTGCAGCGTTAGGACGTGCTAAGAGTACAACAGTCCTCATGTTTCCAAACCAAGTATCTCAGGTCTAAGGACAACCTATCAAGTCAATGCTTATGACTGAGGCTCCATGAAGCAGACTTGATGACTGGTCACTTCCAATACCCGAACACTCTGATGAGTATCTATAAATACTTGGTCACATCACTTGTGCTTTTATTCTCTACTTCGAATAAATCATCAAGTATTTATAATAGCGTAAAATTCCCTATTGAAATTCTCATTTCAATAAGTGGCTACAGAAATTTAGATTTCACACAAAACTTTGTAAAATCATGGATACGTTAAATATGCGAAAAATAGTTAATTTAGAACAATCATGAATTAAAACCTCCATTTATTTTATCACACTGAAAAATTTACATGATTTAAATTGTTCAAAATTAAACTATAATAATTAATAAACTAAAAAACTAGCTACTGGCTTCCAGGTACTGCATCCCTACGGAATTTGCATGCGCTTCATGCTTCAGCTTTGCTAGTGGCTTTGTCAGCGGATCTGCGACATTTTCTTCTGTTGGAATCTTGCATATTCTCACATCTCCTCTTCCAATAATCTCTCGGATAAGGTGATATTTTTTGAGTACGTGTCTTGACTTGTGATGCTCTCTAGGTTCCTTTGCTTGCGCTACGGCTCCCGAGTTATCACAGAATATATCAATCGGTCTAGAGACACTGGCAACCACTCTGAGATCCGACAGAAAATTCGTTAGCCAGATAGCTTCCTTTGCCACATCAGATGCTGCAATGTACTCTGCTTCTGTAGTTGAATCTGCAATTGTGTCCTGCTTTGAACTCTTCCACGAGATCGCGCCTCCGTTTAGAGTAAAGACGTACCCCGACTGTGATCTAAAATCATCTCTATCGGTCTGGAAACTAGCATCAGAGTATCCTTTGACACTGATTTCATCCTCAGATCCTCCAAAGACCAAGAACATGTCTTTCGTTCTTCTCAGATACTTGAGAATGTTCTTGACAGCCACCTAGTGAGGTTCTCCTGGATTCTGTTGATATCTGCTCGTAACACTTACTGAGTAAGCAACATCGGGCCTGGTATATAACATGGCGTACATAATCGATCCAATTGCTGAAGCATATGGAACCGATTTCATTCTGTCCTGATCTTGACTAGAAACAGGACATTGTGATTTTCTTAACACTATGCCATGTTGCATCGGGATAAATCCTTTCTTGGATTCATCCATCCTGAATTTCTTCAGGATTTTATCAATGTATGTACTTTGGCTAAGTCCGATAAGCCGCTTGGATCTGTTTCTGTAGATCTTTATGCCAAGTATATAAGCGGCTTCTCCAAGGTCTTTCATCTGGAAACATTTGCTTAACCAATTCTTTACACTCTATAAAGTTGGAACATCGTTTCCTATGAGTAGAATATCATCTACGTACAAGACCAAGAAGGTTACTACGCTCCCACTGAACTTAGTGTAGACACGCGGCTCGAACTCACTTTTGGTGAAACCAAATTCTTTGATTCACTCATCGAAATGTAAGTTCCAGCTTCGAGATGCTTGCTTTAATCCATAAATGGATTTTAGCAGTTTACACACCTTATTAGGATTCTTAGGATCTTTAAACCCCTCTGGTTGTTCCATATAGACGTCTTCTGTTAACTTTCCGTTCAGAAAGGCTGTCTTGACGTCCATTTGCCAGATCTCGTAGTTAAAGTACGCTGAAATGGCCATAAGAATCCTAATTGACTTTAGCATGGCCACTGGCGAAAAGGTTTCATCATAGTCGATACCATGAGTTTGCGTGAATCCTTTTGCGACCAGTCTGGCCTTGAAAGTGTGTACATTCCCATCCATGTCGGTTTTCTTCTTGAAAACCCATTTGCGTCCAACAGCTCTACAGTGTTGTGGCAAATCAGTCAACTCCCAAACTTGGTTGTCGTACATGGATTGCATCTCGGCCTTCATGGCTTCCTGCCATTGTTCAGACTCATTGCCTGACACAGCTTCTCCATAGGATGTTAGTTCATTCAAGTCTCCGCTGTCCTGAGAGACTAGAAATCTAAGATACCTATGTGGTTCTTGTCTCACCCTACTGGATCTGCGAAGGTCCTGTGTTTGCACTTCCTCAATCGGTTATGATTGAGGTTCAACATTCTCATGTTGAATTTCTGGCTCAACAATTGGTGTAGTGTTTTCGTCGTCTACTACCTGTAGATCTACATCCTTTCTGGTATTCCTAGAACTGAGAAATTTTTCTTCCAGAAATTTTCCATTTCAAGCAACAAAGACTTTGTTCTCTTCAGGGTTGTAGAAATAATATCCCACAGTGGTCCTGGGATATCCAACGAAGAAACACTTGTTGGATTTGGGTTTGAGTTTTTCCGAGGTGGGTCGTTTGACGTAAACCTCACAACCCCAAATTCTTAGAAAAGATATATTGGGTTTCTTACCCTTCCATAATTCATATGGAGTCTTTTCTACCGACTTTCTTGGCGCTCTGTTCAGTATATGTGCTGCTGTTTCGAGCGCATGTCCCCAGAATGACATTGGCAGCGTAGAGTGACACATCATCGTTCGTACCATATCAAGTAAAGTACGATTTCTCCTTTCTGACACACCATTCATCTGAGGTGTGTACGGAGGTGTGAGTTGGGATACAATCCCACACTCCATCAGATGATTGTCAAACTCGTCACTAAGATATTCGCCTCCGCGATCTGACCGTAAAAACTTGATCTTTCTGCCAAGTTGATTCTGTACTTCATTCTGAAATTCTCTGAATCTTTCAAAGCTTTCAGATTTATGTCTCATAAGATGGACATAACCATACCTATTGAAATCGTCAGTAAAGGTAATGAAGTACCTGTATCCTCCTCTTGCTACATGACTAAAAGGTCCACACACATCTGTGTGGATTATTTCTAACAAGTCAGTAGCCCTTTCATTTTCTTTGTTGAAAGGTTGCTTTGTCATTTTGCCAGATAAACAAGACTCGCAATTATCAAAACGTTTATAATCGAAAGTCCCGAGAAAACCTCCTTTTAGGAGTAGTTCAACGCGTTTCTTGTTTATGTGGCCTAAACGACAATGCCAGAGGTAAGTTTGATCCTCAATGTCTTTGGATCGTTTACTTATATGATAGATTTCACTACTGTTGTCTTGTAGATTTACTGTATATAGACCATTCACAGGTGTTGCTTTAAAATAGAAGATATTATTTTTAAAGACATAAATCATTTTATAATCGTATTTGTAATAAAATCCTTGGTCTACTAACAAATCAAAAGACAAAACATTCTTAATCATATTTGAAATATAATAACAATTATCCAGTTCCAAAACTAGACCCGAGGGTAAACTAAGACTATAAGATCCTACTGCTTCAGCAATCAGCGGAGTGCCTTCGCCAACTCGTAGGTTCGAACGGTCCTTCCTCAAAGTCTTTCTTCTAGTGAATCCCTGTAAATGATTACAAATGTGGTTACCACTGCCTGTATCAATTACCCATGATTCATAAGAAGTGATTAAGCAATCTATTATAAAGATACCTGGAGCATCGGGTAAACCGATCTCTATTTGGTCGATATTCATCGAGTGCTCGCAAATATCCTCGCTGCCGCATTCTGGGCAACTTAGATCTCCCAGCTCATCAATCACATCAGTATCCATGAGATTAGCAGGTTCCGGTACTGGCTCTAGACTGGCCAGAATATCTTCATGAACTTTATCCACGTCTTTCTTTGGTTCCTTCATATAGGCACTAGCTGTGTCTTGAATCTCTTTCGTGAGGGAAAACCACATGAGGTACACTAACTCTTCCTGAGTCATCTTGTACCCCAAACGCGATAAACATTTAAAGAGCCTTCTCATTTCAATAAGATGGTCTTTAACTGACTGACCCTTTTTCAGCTTCAGTGAAAAAATCTCTTGCATGATCAGAAGTTTACCTGTGTGCTTATAGAGACCTAACTGGTTCTCCATATCTTTCACAACCTGGTGACATGATTTAACTCTTAAATCTCCCGTGAACTCGGGTGATGTCGAGAAAATCAGAATGAACATTACATCCGATTCATCTGCCAAATATTTAAAGTACTGAGTAAAATCCCTCTCGGGAGAATTACTCTCTGGTCATGAAACAGGTTTTTCCAGAACATACAGCTTACCCTGTGCACGCAAGACATTGTCAAGGTGCATTTTCCAGACTGGAAAATTTTGGCCTGTAAGCTTCCATTTACAGTTGATGAGTCTTAGGGATTCCTCAGGGGTATAAAACGGAATTACAGATTTCGACATCTACAAATTAAGACCAAATTCCAATTTTAGTTTATAATTACAAATTCTAATAAATTATTACCCTTAAAATAAATTTATTAGACTAGAATCCATATTTCACATGTGTCGGGAAGCATGTGATCATGTCAAACCGACTCATGCGATTTATGGTAGGTAAAACTATACCAATCGCATTTTAATACGACTTCTAGATCGTCGGGACATCGGATATATAATCCGTGCATATTTAGTCCCTCTAGTGCATTTTGGCCTGGTACCACCCAGTGAATAAATAATTACCAAAATAGACTGCACCACCCGGGACCTGGACAAACCCTGGCCGGTACCACCCGGAGATAATTCGTAGAGTTTTATCACCCTCCAGTTTCGGTTTGAACACGGGCGTTCATAGTGTGTGCACTTACAACGCCCTATGTACCTTACACCGGAGGTTCCCCTAAAGTGGGTTGCACTTACTAATCTATGATTTTAACAAGGGTCATAAATGCCAGTTTTCAAAAACTTTGGATCCAAACACAAACTGTATTTGTATCCAATTTTACTTTTAATTTTAAAAACGTTTATATTTAAAAATTACGTAACTAATACAACCACGCAATTTATATAACTGATAAATATAAACAACCACGCATTTTAAACATGTCATAGTCAAAAAACCCTTAACTATTGTCGTTTCGTGAGCCAACACAAAACGACGGTCTTTATTCCTAAGGGACAAGTCTTCTCGGTGCTCCCACTGGCTCCAAGCTCCATGGTTATCTCCTTGGCTCCGTCTTCGGGTCTCGATGTTATTTACAAAAGTATTACAATTTAACAGCGGGTTGTAAATGGCACGCAGACCTCCCGTAACGAAATGAAATAAACATTCAAAAATTAAAATCACAACCACGGGTCAAAAGGGTTTGACTATGACAACTAAAACAAAATTTAACTAAATTTTATTTTAATTAATTAAACTAAATTAATTTTATGAACTAATTTCTAGGGTTTTATGCCCATCTGGCTTAATCCCTTAACCAACGCAACCTGACTAAAAACGATTGCGAATAGAAACAGCGTCGTGCACAACAACATGGCCGCCACCACCTTCACGACAACAGCGGCGATAGCCACTGCCGTCGATCGGTGGTGTGAGATCCCTTCGACGACCATCACCACGATCGACGATGGTAGCAATCGGCCACCACCGCCGACCGGTGGTTCAGCGGTAGCAATAAAGAACGCCGCCACCGCCATCGCTGAAATCAACCGTCGTGAACATCCATCGGCGACAGCAGCAGCTCGGCGCTACAACCATCGCCGTGGCCACCGTGGCGGTTGTTCGCGATTAAGCCGACGCAACCACCACCGCCTGTGGTGGTGCTATCGACCGGATTCAGGCTGTGCGCCATCACCACGATTCTGTGGTGTGGCGGCCGAAAACCCTACACGCCACCACCACCGCGACAACAGCAGCTTAACGCCACCATTGCAGCCGTGATGCGCGGCCCAATTGAAACACGTAGCCACCACCGTCGCCGTTGAGAACGGCTTGGTGGTGTGGTCTTCGGTGGTTGATTCGATTAACAATGACAATCGCCGCCACCACCGTACGGTGGTGCGGCTTGCGTTTGCGAAGGACAAACAGACACCGCCACCGCCTTGGCTCGGCCTTAGGGCAGCCGGCGGTTGGACCGGTGGTTCGTGGTTCAGCCGATGACAACGGCCAAAGCCGCTGCCACCACCACCATCCTCGGTGGTTTTATCACCATCGATCGCCACCGCCACCACAATCGGTGGTGCGGTGGATGCAATCGACCACAGCCACGACCACCACCTGTGGTGCGGCGCTGTGGTTGCGTCGAGGGGACAGCCGCCGGCTACCACCATCTGTGGTGTTGCCGGTGGTGGTTTACGGTGGCCTGGTGGTCCGGTCGGCTAACTGCCGCCGTTCCACCACCTGATTAGGTTTTTACAAAAAAAATCCAATTTAGCACATAAAACGAACCTTTAATAAACCTAATTTAACAGATAAACCTGATCTGTAGGTTTAAGAAGTGGCTCTGATACCACTGTTGGGAACCGTAGGCACTAACGGTGCGCAGCGGATAACAAAAACGATTCCCAATAACGGACCCAACTTAAACCTTATCAGATACAATCAAAGCGGGGTTTGATGGTTTACCTTTATGCGATTAGTTTTCCGGAAGGCGAGCAGGGGGTACACCGCTACTAACACCACGTGAGAGGGTTGCTAGACCACCGTGACTGATCGGAAAAACCGATCGTTGTGTGTGAGAGAGAGAGAGGTCGACGGTTTTAGAGAGAGAGAGAGAGAACGAGAGGTTTTTCGTAGGATTAATCAACTAATTATCAAAGCCTTTAACCTTTTATTTATAGGCTTAGATAAGGCAGTGATTTAATCTGATTAAAATTCCTTTTATAATTATCCTTTTAATCAATTCCTTAATTAATTAATTTACTAATTGATTAATACTAATAAATAATTATTAACTTATAATTATTTATTTCCCTCTTCTCATTTATCTCTTTCACACAAATTCTCAAATAGGTGTGCAGCGGTGTGACCTACTAGTGTCTTATAACGTTGGACACGGTAACCCTGTTAATGTCTCGCACACAATCCTAACACCAGAACCTGAGAAAAAGGGGAACAACTAAAGGGTAAGCGAAACGCTTAGTGAAGAAAATTTCTCCGCGTCCGCGAAGATTATATTTCCGCTCTGTGAAGAGAGTAGTTTCTAGAAGATTCCTGCTTTTGGCCTATTTCGCGTTGGAGTTCAGAAGATTAGCGCCGCGAAGTAAGTGAAGACCCTTTATGGAAGATTCCAGAATAAGCAGAAAAGGAAAGTTAGGGTGTCTTAAGTGGTTCGCGCCGCGAAGAGGCAGCTCCGCGATCGCGAAACGAGCCGAGCACAATTTTATAAATACGGCTTCCACCCTTCAATTCAGAGCATCCAGAAATTAATTGTCTTATATTCTCTAGAGTCAGTAGTGAAAAAAGAGGGAGTCTTTTATGAGATTTGAGCGTGAGCGGATTGTTACCGGGAGCTGTTTATCCGGTGTTCGATCATCTCCCGTTTCACGGTCGGTATAAAGTCTCTACCTTTTCATTATGTCTGCTGTTTTAGTCATGTCTAGTGAGTAGTTTTTATTAGTACTTATTGTGGTTTTGATGAACCTTGTTGGATGATGTTTTGTTCTTAATTAATCAATAGTTTGGTTTTGTTTATTGAATGTTTGTCTTTGATTCCGAAGTTAATGTTTAAACTGTGGCTATCTGAAATTGTTGGTTGGGTGTATCTATTTTTCTGACAATAAGATAGGTAGACTCCGTCAGGTTAATCAACCTTCCTTACCTTTCACTCTGGTGACGCGGAGAGACGTGGTGAGTGATTTGCTTGGACCAAGAGTAGACTAAATAGTAGGATCCCACGACTTAGCATTAATTAGGGCGACTTTTACTAGACTGCTTGACAAGCAGTCCCTGTAATTAGGCCGGGAGACCAACCTGGTTTATAATCTCAGATAAAACATGTTAGGGTGCTTTTTCAGCTTAAATTCTTACAATAACCAACTAAACTAGACTTTTGGCTTAATTAACTCATCCACAAGGTGAATCTATATAAACCATAATAAGTACTATCTTGTTTATTATTTGTTTAAAGTTTTCTTAGTTTGAGTCTTAGTTAAAGTTTCAGTGTTCTTAGTGTTTTCAAATCGCTTTCATAAAAATCCCCCTTTTAGATTAATAAAACTTTTATTAGATTTATTTTGAATAACTTGACCGTTCCCAGTGGTAAGAACGATACCCGGACTTTCCTAAACTATATTGCTTGCGATCAGGTACGCTTGCCTGCGAGTGTGGTAATAGTGGTTAGGTTATTTTGTGGTTAAACTTGGTACTGTTTTTATATATATATTTTAACGCATCAAGTTTTTTTGGCGCCGTTGCCGGGGAACGGTAGTTGTTTAATTTCAATATTTGATAGTTTAGTTAATCGATCCTTGTGATGGATTTTATCCCTTACAAGTTAGTTGCTTTCTAGTGTAGTTTATTTTTATTGTTTACTTTCTTTGTTTTCTGCAAGTTGCCCTTGATCTTTTGTTGTGGTTTCAGTGAAGGATTAGTGGAGCCATTTGTGGAACCGGAGAGAGAGTTAAGAAAAAAAACTAAAAGAAATCAAAAGCAGGCACAGTTCGTTCGATAGCTTTGAGATTCGAGATGGGAGACGAAGCATCGATGTGGAATACACAGAGGACCGCTTCTACCGTACCCACACAACCGATCACGAAGCTGAACTTAGAAACGGAGATTAAGGGTCAATTCCTCCACATGATAAAGGAGTTGACCTTTGACGGAAAAAGTGATAGCAATCCTATCGTTCACCTTGAGAGCTTTGAGGAAATCTATAATCTGTTCAAAACCTAAAACAACCGGGATGCCATTCGTCTACGGTTGTTTCCATTCACATTTGTTGGAGAAGCTAAAGCTTGGCTTCGTTCATTGGAGCCGAGTTCGATTGCCACTTAGGAAGACTTACGATCTAAGTTTTTGTCCCGATTCTTCCCACCATCAAAGATAGAGAAACTTCGAGCCGAGATCCGCTCTTTTTGACAAGAAGATGAGGAGGCGATTTCCGAAGCATGGGAAAGATTCAAACTTCTCTTGAATTCGTGTCCAAGTCACGGATTAAACAAGAGTGATCAAGTCCAAACTTTCTATAGTGGGCTTAATTACTCTTCTCGTGGTACTTTGGACTCATCCGCCGGTGGTGTGTTCATGTACAAGACCCCCACGCAAGGATATAATCTTCTCGAGGATATGTTGATCCATAACATTGATTGGAAGTCGGACAAACGCTTATACATTCCAAAAATGGCCGGAAAGATCTCTACCAACTTCGATCCATCCGAGGAGTTAGCCGCCATGAAAAACAAACAGGTAAGGTTTGAACGAAAAATAGACGATCTACTTAAAACTGTTCATGCTTTACAGGTTGGATGCGAGGAATGCAAAGGACCCCACCTTACTAAGGATTGTCCAAATAAGCCCATTGATGACACCCGTGGAGGTGAACTTTATCAACCGTGGAGACTACCAAGGGAGGTGGAACAATAACCGGAACTTCAATCAAAGACCTCCCAACTTCTTTGCACCGAACCAACAAAACCAAAGAACGGATGGCGAGCCACGCATGTCTCTCGAGGATCGACTCTTCTAATTCATGGAATCCCAAAAGAAGTTGAATGAAGAGGTAAGCTCATACTTGCGTAATCAACAAAGTGTAATTCAAAATTTGGAATTGCAGGTTGGGCGAATCTCGCAAACACTAAGCGGAAGAACTCAAGGGGAGCTACCTACACAAACTCAAGTCAACCCAAAGGTAGATGCTTCAAAGACGGTACTAATGGTGGATAGAGCGACAACAAAGAAGGCATGGACCGATATCTACACCAAGAAGTATGTCCCTTCCGATAGCGAGAGTCAACCTTGAGTCTGGGAGTGGGGCTTTGAGCAGATTTCTTAGCCCCTGATCCCGAAGGACCACCACCTAAGACTTTAGAAGTCTTGTGGTTTTGTTTCTTAGGTTTGGGAGGATGGTTTGGAAGGTTCTTGCCATTAGAGTTCTTAGGAGGCTGAACATAAATAGAAGCCTCATCTTTAGAGATGGAAGAAGAACTTTGAGAGTTGGAGTCAGAAGTAAAAAACATGCAAAATTTTAAATTAGATTTATCAGATTTATCCATAGCATGCTGTTTTCCTTTAACAAAACCCAAGAAGGTTCTATTTTTAGGGTGACGCTGGGTGGAGAGAATTTCATCCACCTTTTTAGAGGCATCAGCCCAGCTCTTAACAGTGACCTTCTCTGAATTTAGCTCAGCGAGAGCTTTTTCTCTCTCAGCGATGGCCTGTTCTCGTTCAATGCAAAGAACTTGGTTTGCATGAACTTGGTCTTTGTAGCTAGCCTCATAAACAGCGAGCTCATTGAGTTTCTCGCGACACTCTTTGAGCTCAGTCCTAAGGTCTAAGTTGACCTTTTCAGTAGAGGACTTGCCATTTAGGGCATTGTACAGATCGATGGTTAAAGCATCCATCGCTATCATAGTATCAGAAAAAGAAGGAGTAGGTACCTGAGGAAGATCAGAGGTCGAAGCAGGAGTAGCAGAGACTTCTTCATCAGGGATATCTTCGAGCTGTGCCATGAGAGCTGGCTCGATTTCTTCAACGATGGCCATCAGACATGTGACCTCGCTGGTATCCTCTTCATCAGAGGATTCATCTGAAGATTCATTCCAGCCTTTTCCTTCAGCGATCAGACCTTTGCCTTTTCGCTGGAATTTCAGCTTACGGTACTTAGACTTCAGCTTCTGGTACTTTCCGTCCTTGGAAGCTGGGGTAGAGGATTCGGCGAACTGATTCTTCTTGTACCTGCACTCAGTGGAAAAGTGTCCTTTGCCCTGATGTTTAAAATAGGTAGAGACAGCCTTATCACCAGAAGGGGTGTCAGGCTTGTTAGTTAGAGAGAGAGCTGCTTGGACTTACGAAAATTTCCTTTCCTACCAAACTTCTTAAAATGTTTAGAGAGAAGGGCAAGAGACTCATCGAAATCAGTCTCATTATTAGACACAAGATCAGAGTCAAAATCATCTATCTCAGTGATAGTCACTGTTGAGACAGGAGTTTGAGAGGGTTGAGGAGCATCAGAAATTAAGGCAAGAGAGGTACCTTTTGCAACATCCTTGGTGTCTCTGATGAGATTTGTCTTCAGAGACTTGGTTTGCTCATGGTTGAGCATCATACCATATAACTCGCTAAGAGTTATAGTCTTAATGTCCTTGGACAATTTTAGACACATGGTGTACGTTTCCCAGTATTCAGGGAGGGCCTCCATGAATTTAGTGATTACCTGCTGATAACTTCAAAATTATACATGTTTTGGTAGTTCGGTTTTGTAATGTTTTACCCCATTTTAGCCCGTTTTCTGGATGTTTTACTCACGAAAGCTATTAAATATTGGTTTTACAGGTTTTGGAGAACCTTGAGCGGAAAAGTTCTAAAAGTTATGAAAAAGTGGGAAAAAGTGCAAAATAGGAAACAGAAGTCCTTCGCATCCGCGAAGTGCTAATTCTCACACCGCGAAGTGGAGGATTTCTAGAAGATTCCTTCTTTTTGTTGACTTCGCGTTCGAGTTCAGAGGTTTGGCGTTCGCGAATTGTTTAAAGACCCCTGATGGAATATTCTAGAAGAAGCTGATTTGAAGAATTAGGGTTCGTTAAGTTGTTCGCGCCGCGAAGCTGCTCTTCGCGATCGCGAAGTGGGTCGAGCAACTCTTTTAAATACTGGTTCCAGACCTGTTTTTGATATATAGAGTCATAAAAATTAGATAGCTTTATTCCAGAGTCAGTTTGCAGTAAAAAGAGAGAGAGGATATATTTTATGAGCGTAGACCGTGGAAAGATTGTTACCCGGAGTCTGCTTTCCGGTGTCCGATCATCTTCAGTTTCACGGTGGGTCTAAAGTCTGTCTTTTTATTCTTTAATTGCTGTTTTTAGTCATGTCTAGTGAGTAGTAGTTTTGTTAGTGCTTGTTATGGTTTTGATGAACCTTGTTGGATGATATTTTGATAGTTAATTTATTTAGTAGTTTTGTTTGATTGATTGAATGATTGAATGTTTATCTTTGATTCCTAGTTAGTGTTTTAACTGTGGCTATGTGAACTTGTTGGTTGGGTGTATCTATTACTAGATAGGTAGACTCCTTCGGGATAATCAACCTCCTTTATCTCTCGTTCCGGTAGAACAGAGTGAATTGATAAATAGTGTGCTGAACCATAGGTGGACTATTTAGTAGGATCCCACGACTTGGCGTTGACTAGGGTGACTTTTACTAGACTGCCTAACAACCAGTCCTTGTATTTGGGCCGGGAGACCAACCTGGTTTATAATTGAAGATAATACATGTTAGGGTGCTTTTAGCTTAAATTCCCACAATAATCAACTAAACTACACTTTTGTGACTTAAATAACTCATCCACAAGGGGATTCAACCTAAACCATAATAAGAACTACCTTTGTCAATTATTGTTTTAAGTAAAGTTTCAATCTTTTTCTGTTTTAAAATTGCTTTCAAAAGAAAACTCCCTTTTTGGTTAATTAAGCTCTTAATATTTGTTTTAAGTAACTTGACCGTTCCCAGTGGTAAGAACGATACCCGGACTTTCCTAGACTGTATTACTATCGATCAGGTACGCTTGCCTGTGAATGGTGATTAGTTGAGGTTATTTTGTGGTTAAACTTGGTTCTGTTTTAATATTATACATTTTACACCATCAAGTTTTTGGCACCGCTGCCGGGGAACGGTAGTTATTTGATTTAAATCTGTGTAGTTTGGTTAATCGATCCTTGTGAGGGATTTTGTCCCTTGCAAGTTAATTGCTTTCTAGTTAGTTGTTTTTAATTTACTTTCTGTTTGTCCCTTAAATCAGAAATAGAGGAGAAACGGATTGAAATCTATGCTAAATTGATGAACACAAAGCTTAACCAAAGCATCAATGGAGATAAAATAAAATGTTGCAATAAAGAGTAATTTCCAAGGATTATGCATTCATCATCAAAACCCTAACCATCTCATTCCTTAAATAGGAATGAGGTAAAATACAAGATTGTCGTAAACAGCCCCCGAGGTTCCAAACCTCTAAACAAGGGCATACAAAAGATAATTGTTCACAAACCAAAGGAATTAAACTAATAAAGCAGTAAATGATAGAACTTCTGACTTTTCACAACAAAGAGGTCTAACAATCTCCCCCTTTGGGAAGAAGTCAGAAGGGTGGCGGTAGCTCCAAAGCAGGATCCCACTTCGACATTTGCACGAACTCATCCCAGTCCCCTATGATCCTCGCACGCATCTTCATTGCGGCTTCGACACGTTGGTACATCAGTCTCTCTTTCATCTTCTCCTCTAGCAGCTTGATTGCCTCCAGAACCTTGGCCTTCCCGTCAATGATCTTCGATGAAGGAATCTGATCAGTCAACAATCTACTCATAAGCCCATTGTACATGTAGAGCAAGGTACCATCACTGAACTTGGAAAGCTCGCTGAATCGCATGAACTTGCGCTCCTTCTTCTTCTTGGTGAGGTAGACGATGCCATGCTCTAGAACTCTGGATGGCATGTAGAGATAGTAAGCTCCAATAGCGGGCACATGCAGGTTCGGACGGAGCAGGTTGACTTTGGGCTGACGGCTCTCAATAGCAAGCTGGTAGTCCGTCACGCATGCAAGAGTGATTGCATGACGAACATACTTCTTCAGAACTTCAAGGACATCACGATAGTAGTCAGGTCGGAGGATTGGGCCTTGAAGATACTTGATGAGCGCAAGAAGGTCTTCAAGGTGTATGCGATCCAGATCTGCTTGAACGTCCAATCTTGTAGTTCTCCAGAGGGTTTGCCGGTACCGTACATTCTGACATAGAACTCGAGGAATAACTGATGTCCGTGCTTGTAGGGGCGAACATTAGTTACCTTCGTGAATCTACGTCGTATCCTTTGACGTCCGTGGGTTGCCCAGTTACACATCCTCTGGTGGACGTATGCAGTTCTTCTTCGCAGCTTCTTGATGTGAGAGATCCCAAAGTAGACTTTTCGGGACCAAACATGCAGCTTTTCTTGCTGGAAGATGCGGGAGAAGGATTCTTCGAGAAACGGCCTGAAGATGACCGAGTGGTTCCAGTTCAACTGGATGACGGTGGGAGTAGTGGACTCGGGAGTCGTGGTTGAGATCAACTGAGGAGCTTCTGAAGTGGGAAACTCAACTGAGGAGAGGAAGCTGTCATAGTCTGAGTCACGAAGGATGTCATCCCCCTTCTGATAAATCTGAAGGCTCTGAGCTAGTGACCGCAGTATTCTCCGGGCTTCTTCCGGAATCTGATCAGCTGAAAGGTCGGTCGGTGCAGCTTCTGGGGTAACGACATCCACATCTGCTGTCTCGACTAGATGAGGGAACTGTATCACCTCGTCTAGCGGGATTGACTCATAATGCCAATCCGACACATCAAGATCCTCCGTATCTGAATCTTCGTACGGAATGTTGGCGGCAGACTTTGATGGAGCACTTGGAGCGGTGGTTGAAGCTGGAGCGGAGGACGAGCCGGAACTGGAGGCTGACTGGAGGTTGATGCGAAGCCTTTTGGAGCCTTGCACCTCCCCCTCATGAGGACCCGGTGCCGAGTCATCAGGGTCATCATGCCTCCGTTTGGAAGGCTGAGCCTGAGACCGACACATGGCCTCCAATTCCCGAATGCGCTGTTGAAGGAGCTCGATCTGGGCGTCTCTCTCTCGAAGCTGGGCGGAGAGGCGATCATTCTGAGTGGTGTAGGAGGAAATGATGATCGCGTGCTCCGCCTCCGTGACATAACCAGGGATGTCAGGTAGGTTGCCCGAGGTAGGAGGTGGAAGACGGAGAACATCTTCGGACTGACGAGGGATAGGAACTTCGGTTGATGGGGCTTCCTCCGTATGCTTGCCCTTGATCCGCCGTTTGAGCTCATAAAGCTCCTGATCCCGGTCTTCTTGAGTCTTCCTCGATGCCTCAAGGTCTGCTAATCGCTTCCGCTCTGTCTCGGCCAAGGCACGCTCCAACGCCTCGACCCGTGCATCCCTAGCCTTGTTGGCTTCCTCCATGGCTAGCATTCGTGAGTGGACGAATTTTAGGATGTCGTCCAAATCCGTCGGACCTTGAAGTCCCGTTGGTACTGGGGTGGTTTTAGGGATTCCACCCGAATCCGTCAGGCCTAAAAGCCCCGGTGTTGCGTGAGCGTCTTTAGAGACTTCGCTCGAGTCTGTCGGACCCGGTCCCGGTGGTACTAAACCCGGTGCTGCTTGAGCTCCGGCTGTCGAGAAGAGACCTATAGAGGTGCTCTCTCGGCCTGATGTCACCGCTGGTGTAATGTTGACGGTGTCAGGGCTTCCGGTGGATCCTCAAAGGGCGTCTTCTGACGCACCAACTCTCCCCGTTCCGGCGGAGTCCCGTGGGATCTCCGCTTGAGTAGCCGACGAGCGTGTCCTAAAAATCGAAGGGATCGTGTAAGTCCCGGGAATTGGCTCTACGACTCTACGTGCACTGAAGGAAGTCGAGAGGTGGGGCAGTTCCTCTCTTATCTCAACACCGGCAGACTCCGAGTGAGTGGCCGGTGGAAGTTGTGCTACATGCCCGTGAGAAACTGAAACGACCATCTGTTGAGAGATGGTCGAGTGGATGGTAGAGGTGTGCAAATGCGCTAGTTGGCTGCTAGCATCTTGACCAGACACCATAGGGTGCCTGGTGTCGATGTGGGTTGCCTCTCTGTTGGTTTGACTCAGGGTTGGGGGGACTTCCATTTCTAACCTATGCGGCTCTTCTTCTCTGACCGCTTCCTGAATCTGAGCCTACGGCTCATCCAACTGGACCTTTGCCTCTTCGGTCTCTTTTTCTAAGCTTTCTCTCTCTTCCTCCTCTTCACTATCTAACCTTCCCCAGCCGGTAGCAACTTCGGCTTCTCCTTCCTCCTCACGACCGACAGTCCAGTCATCTGATGCTAGATCCCCAGCCAAAACGGGATCCTCGGACATCCTGTCGTCGTCGAATGAGGAGGTAGATTCATCAGCATCAATCATCTGGGCCTTTCCGCCCTTCGCCGGTTCGGTCTCCTGGAACTCCTCATCAGATCCGTAGTCAAGCTTCTCGGATTCAGTAGCCTCGTCATCTTCCTCACGACGGTCAGAATGAGCGTGATCAAAAGACTCATGACCGTCGGAGTCGTCGCCGGAGGGATCTCCAGATGGTTCTCCTTGTGGTTGTGGGGTCGCGCTCGCATGAGGTGGGGAGGGGAAGTGTGCTTGTTCTTGTTGGGAAGCTTCCACTTCCACCTCCATAGGCTCGGTTTGGTGCGGCAGCGACGGCGTGCGGCGATCCTCGGATGACGAGTGAACGGGGGATTGCTGGAGTATCCCGGTGTATTGCTTGACACGGTAGCCAAGCATGAGATCACGTTCAACGGTAACTTGCGGCGTCTCATCAACGTATGTGCGTGTGCGGGCACGGCGAGCCCGAGTCTCGGTGGCTCTTAGATAGGCCTCGGCTCCCTCGATGTGAGGAGTGGCGGACGTTCGTACAATTCTACCCGCTTCTCCCCTCACGTCTACGCTCATAACTGCCGAGCCAGAAGCTCCCCCACTGGAGCTTTGGCCGCCGTGCCGGTGGCACGGCTTCTACGAGGGACGAGTTGCGCGTCCGGGGTAGGGCTCCTCGGTTCTGAGGAGTCTGTGGATGCGGCTTCTAAGCCTATAGACACACGGTAAAGCCTAACACTCTCTGCCCTATGGTCTGCCATACTCAACACATTCTCAGGGATGGGCATTTCTACCTGGCCGCGCTTCAGAGTCCTCTTGTTCATCCTTCCAATCTTCTGGCTCTGGAAGCGCTGGTGGCCTGATCTCCGTCGGACCGTCGGGTGGCGATCCATATGATCGCGGATGATGATACTGAAGAACCGCATCCATGGGATGGATGTGTGACGGTTCCTTGCAGGGCCTGCCCTGACGTCGTTGACAATGTCCAACCAGAGTTGTTGAGCAAAGTCAATTCGCCTTTCGTAGGCGACACCATGAATAACGTGCCAAAGATGGGTGGATGCTCGGTCTACTCCGTGAGTCTTCGAGGATAGTGTGCGGTTCAGGATGTTGAAGACGGAGAACCAGATTGGGGGCAGCATCCCCTGGGTGACATGAGAGATCCCGTCCAGTCTCTGAGTTGGAGTAGCATGGACCCAGAGCGCGAGAACCTCGCTGAAAAGCTCGGTTCCGGAAACTAAAGGCTCGAACGGGGCCTCGGGAGTGGCGACAGGCAGATGAAGGATTCTCCTGAGATCCTCCAGGGTGATAGTTAGCTCTATGTGATCAACTCGGCCCACAATGGTTTGCACGCTGTCTCTGGTTTCAACTCGGGACGTCCTCTAGAATTGCTGAAGGTACGGCACTGGGATGTCGGCAGTGGTCTGCATCGCGTACGCCAACGGATGCGCCTTTAGGATCTCGAGTACCACCTCGTCTTGAACAACGAAGTTTGCCAGGTCGACATATTCGTTGTTCTGGTTGATCGGACGAATGTCGCTCGGGGAGATGAGAGCGCGATCAGCGTCGTTGTTGATCGGCGAAGGAGGGGCGTTCGGTTGTTGAGCCATTTCTGTCAAAGTAAGTCGTGAAGTGGCATTAGTAAGTGCTCTGAAAGATGCTAAGTGAAAAAGACTATACCCTCGACTAGGCGCGAGTCGGAAAACTTCGAAAACCCAAAAATGAGTGTTTCGTATTTTCCGAGTCGAAAACGAGCAAACACACGAGGGGAGCATTTTCCGATTCGGAAAAGAGGGTTTTCCGAATCGAAATGCTCAGCACTTGAAAAATTGAGGCCAAGAAAGAGATAAGTTTTCCGATTCGGAACACATGGTTTTCCGATTGGGAAAACACAACACTTAGAAAAATTAAAGGCATGTAAATATGAGGGGTTTTCCGAATCGGGAAACAAGGTACTTAGGAAATAAAGGCATGCTCAACAGATGGGTTTTCCGATTCGGAAAACATAGTTTTCCGATTCGGAAAACATAGTTTTCCGATTCGGAAAACAATAACACTTAGAAAAATAAAACGAGCAAAACTTGTCCTCACGCTCGATTCGGAAAACCTCGGAAACCCATAAGGGTAATTCCATGTTTTCCGAATCGGAAAAGATACACTTGAAAAAACGAGGCTCAAGTTGGATTCGGAAAACCTGATAATCCGAATCGGATTTATCTGGTTTTCTGAATCAGAAAACACTATGAATACTCAACGGTTTTGGATTCGGAAAACATGAACACTCATGTTTTCCGATTCGGAAAACATGAATGTTCATGTTTTCCGATTCGGAAAACCGAGCCTGTTCGGTTTCCAAGTCCAAAAACCGTCCACAAAACATCGATTTGAAGCTCTAAACTAGTAACATGCATCCTAAATCAGTAATAAACAAGTTTAGAAGCCTTTTTGGATCGATTTAACGTCCCGAAATCCCATTCCAAGAAGTTTGGGTTTCGGGTAAGTTTTTAAAACTTTAGGCTTCGATCCAGACCTTAAAACGATTAGATTCAACGTTATAACTACGTAAGGATTGTTCATGAACTTACCAGGATTGCAGAAACGTATTCGGATCGACGAATGGATCAAAAACGAACAGAAACGGGATCGAGCGCGAGAGTGGTTATCGGTGAGAATTCAGAGAGAAAAAGTGAAAAACTTGAAAATTGTGAAAAGTTAATCTTGAAAACCGGTATTTATATTTTTACCGTTTTACACTGCATTTGGCTCGAAAACACTGTGTTTGGCTCTCCTTTTGGCTCTCTTAACCCGACTTTCACCAAATGGCAAAAATAACCCCTGGACTTGAAGTTTCAAGAAACTTACAAACAAGTCCCTGAACTTGTAGTTTAATAAAATTTTCAAGACAGACCCTGGACTACAAGTTTTGCAAAAGTTCAGAACGGGTCCCTGATCAGAAAATTCAAAAAGTGGCAAAGTTAGTCCCCGAACTTGTAAGTTCATGTAACGCCCCAAAACCCAGGCAATAAAAACAAACATAACAATAATAAATCCCAGTGATCTAATTCGCAATAACATAAAAATCTTTTTCTCAAAAGGTACAATAGTTAAGAATGCATGCGGAACAAACCCTCCACAGCTGAGATTTCTAAAAAGATAAGAATCATAACTCCTGACTGACCACGCTACTCTAAGCGCTCTACATCTCTTTGCCTCTAGCAACTCGATCTTTTCCTGAAAAGGTTTTAGATTTTGAAAACGAGGGTTAGACCGAAAGGTCTAGTGAATTCCCTCAAAACAGTATAAAACACAGTTCCGGCCCGCTGGCCGTAAAATCAGATATCTCAAATAACCAGGAAAGCATCATGAGTAATAAAATCACAACAAACCGGATGGCCGGATCCCCCGGATGCACAATTAAGGAGTGACGGACATAGTTCCGTGCCTCGCACCATCCCACAATCAACCTTACGTGGCCGAATCTCCCCGATTCTCATTTAAGGAGTGACGGACGTAGTCCGTGCCTCACACCACTAAACTTCCCAGGGATGTACGGTCCCATGGTACACATTACTCACGATGCAATTCCACCATATTAAAACAGCATGCATATGATGATCATCAATATAGCATTCACAATCATTTATAATTTCACAAAATCACATTAGTATCATCATCAAAACATTTGCAAATCGAATGGATAGGTTTAAAACAGTAAAAGCAGTCCATTCATTTTCAGGTAAGGGAACTCACTTGATCCTGCCCCAACTGAGCTACGCTCTGCCTTATCCGCACCTACAACACAAATCTCAATCAGATCATACTAACCCACTAGGAAGACTCTTTCCTAGTTACCAAATCTTAGCTATCATCATCATCCGACCTGAATCAACATGGAATAACAGACTAGGGTTCCTCGGATAACCAACTAGGGTTTTCAAGAAATGAATACGATTAGGCTTTTCCCATGAACTGATATCTCAAGAAATGACGACAAGGTACCACGGCCTCAAGAGATGATACACGGCATGATAGATCAACATCATCTAAAATGATACACAAACTCACTCGTGATGAGGAATAGATTCACAAGAAATGACAGCCTGAAACGATAACCAAGCCTACTCAAGACGATAGCCGACCTCACATAAAATGATAAGGCTGGGGTTACATGAAATGACACCCGAAATGCCCATTGCTCCCACATGAAATGATAACAAGGTAGCAAGGGTTGCATGGAATGATAGCAACAATGAGGGAAACCCAATGAGGGAAACTCAATGAGGGAAACTCAATGAGGGAAACTCAATGAGGAAAACTCAATAAATAATCCCAATGAGGAAAACTCAACCAATAAACCCAATGAGGGAAACGGATGAGGAAAACTCAATGAGGGAAACTCAATAAGGAAAACTCAATAAATAATCCCAATGAGGAAAACTCAACAAATAAACCCAATGAGGGAAACGGATGAGGAAAACTCAATGAGGGAAACTCAATGAGGAAAACTCAATAAATAATCCCAATGAGGAAAACTCAACAAATAAACCCAATGAGGGAAACGGATGAGGAAAACTCAATGAGGGAAACTCAATGAGGAAAACTCAATAAATAATCCCAATGAGGGAAACGGATGAGGAAAACTCAATGAGGGAAACTCAATGAGGAAAACTCAATAAATAATCCCAATGAGGAAAACTCAACAAATAAACCCAATGAGGGAAACGGATGAGGAAAACTCAATGAGGGAAACTCAATGAGGAAAACTCAATAAATAATCCCAATGAGGAAAACTCAACAAGTAAACCCAATGAGGGAAACGGATGAGGAAAACTCAATGAGGGAAACTCAATGAGGAAAACTCAATAAATAATCCCAATGAGGAAAACTCAACAAATAAACCCAATGAGGGAAACGGATGAGGAAAACTCAATGAGGGAAACTCAATGAGTAAAACTCAATAAATAATCCCAATGAGGGAAACGGATGAGGAAAACTCAATGAGGGAAACTCAATGAGGAAAACTCAATAAATAATCCCAATGAGGGAAACGGATGAGGAAAACGGATGAGGAAAACAACAAGGTCAAAATAACGGTTTAACTTAGCCGAATTCCCGACTCGGAAATCATAGATTTCCATTCGGGAAAGGCTTGGGAACCAAAACCTCCATAGAAAATCCCAATCCGGGAATCATGAATCTCGATGAGGAAAACATGAATCCCAATGTGGAAAACATGAAACTCGATGAGGAAAACATGAATCCCAATGTGGAAAACATGAATGTGGAAAACATGAATCCCATCATACTCCCAAAACACACACTTCACACACTTGCTTCATTCCCCAAAAATGACAAAACCCTAGTTTTTCCTCCTTTAAATACCCTGGGCTTGCAAGGCCAAGCCCATTAACAAGCCTAAAACCCAACAAACACACAACTTTCCAAGAACTTACACAATTAGCCCCTCCACTTAAAAAGCCTTACACTTGAAGTCACAGTTAAAGTTAACCGATAGTCTAACCTAGAATTCAGGTTATTACATCACTTCCCCCTCAAAAGAATTCCGTCCCGGAATTCACTTGCTGAACAGGCACACGTACTTCGCTCGCAACTCTGATTCTGCAAAACAAGCCATCAGGTTCGTCACGTGACACGTACTGCGCCTTCTACTCGCCTCAACCTGTAGGTGATTACCCCAAGAACCCCTGAAATCCAGAACACATGTCCTCAACGAATCTTCCAAAGTTGGATGACCCGCTCACTTTGTCCATCGCTATGCAGGCCATTCGCGGTAGTTATGGTGACCCGCGTCCCCAAGTCCAGCTGAAAGCTCCGCCAAGCGTCAAGGTACAATCTGGCATCTCGATCCGACACGGTAGATAATGGAATGTCGCGTTGTCGTACAATCTCCGCCACGCAGCCTCGCGAAAGAAGGTGCTTCTTACAACGATAGGAAGTAAGCTAACTTCAAAAGTCTAATGACCACAGCCCACAGCAAAACAAAGCCCTTAGGCCTACGGGAAAGTCTCGTCACGAAAACCATCGATATGCTTCCAAGTCCATACTGCTAACGGTAACTATTGCAGTTGCCACACGGTCGCTGGCGTTCGATCTTCACTTGAAAGCACGCCACGCATCTTTCAACGAAATGAGCGATGTCTTTCTTCATCCCCGGTCGCCGATATGCTGACTCAAGCCACGGTATATCTCATTTGCTCCGGGACGAACCGAGTACTTCGGTTTGCGCGCACATTCTTCAGAATCTTCTGATGTATACCCACAAGCTTTGGAAGCCATAACAGCTTTCCAAAATATTACAGCTCCTTTGTTGCTCGCTCCGAGGGTCCCCTAGGCTCCCACCATCCGCTCTGACTCTAGATGTTGCTCATCTAAAGTCTCTTCTTGACGTCCCTTGATCTTTGATCCAATGTCTGGTACCACGTTAGTCCATTACACAGCAACGTCCAATCCTCAAGATCACTCTTTCCTGTTGAACAGGTACGGAAGGCTCTTCATGGTTGGTGTAGATTGATACTTCGTCTCGTAAAGATAGTGTCCCCAAATCTTTAGTGCGAAAACCACAGCCGCTAACCTCATGCCATGCGTTGGATAGTTCCTCCGCAGTCCTCGAGTAGTTCAAGATGTCGTCGATGGAGACTAAAATGAGCTCGTCCAGAAATAGTGTTACGCACTTCAATCATCAAATCCATAAATGTTGGCGGCACGCTCGTAAGTCCGAACGTCATTACGAGAGATTCACATTATCCATGACAAGTCCGAAAGGCCGTCTTCAAAACGTCTTCCCCTCTAATCTTGAGCTGACGGTAACTCGATCGCATACCAATCTTTGAGAAACATTTGGCACCTCGCAATTGGTCAAATAAGTTGTAAATCCTCAGCAGTGGCTACTCGTCTCTGACGGTAAGTCTGTTGAACTCTCTCGTTAGTCGATGCACATCCACATGGTGTCGACTCTCCTTCTCACGGACAGAACTGGCGCTCCCAAGGTGAAGAGGTAGGGCTAATAAATCCCTGGCTAACCGGTCCTCGCAGCCTCGTCGTCATCAATTTCATCTCCGCCGGTGCCAGCCGATACGATGCTCTGGCGATAGGCGTCGCTCCGACCATTCAAGCAAATCTGAAGCTCGGTCTCTCGATCAGGCGGTAGACTATCTAGATTGACCGGGAACACCTCAGGGTATTCCACACAACTCGACATCTCGCACATCTAACCTTTCCTTACCCGAAACCATGACATAAGTCATAAACACAAACAAACTCTTTCCTAATGCATCAAGTTCTAAAATAGCAACCTGAAGATTAGACTACTCTAAACGACCCAATCACAGATAGTGCCCAAATTCACATGAAGTCACTAACTCGCGATACACACTAGTCCTCGCACTTTCATACCAAACACGACTCTCTAGGCAAAATCCTAGAGTCCTACAATCTCAGCTGTGTTCCCAATCCTACAGTTTAAGACTAGGCCCAATCCTGGTCACCTAATTCACTTAAACTAAGGCTCTGATACCAATTTGTAACGCCCCAAAACCCAGGCAATAAAAACAAACATAACAATAATAAATCCCAGTGATCTAATTCGCAATAACATAAAAATCTTTTTCTCAAAAGGTACAATAGTTAAGAGTGCATGCGGAACAAACCCTCCACAGCTGAGATTTCTAAAAAGATAAGAATCATAACTCCTGACTGACCACGCTACTCTAAGCGCTCTACATCTCTTTGCCTCTAGCAACTCGATCTTTTCCTGAAAAGGTTTTAGATTTTGAAAACGAGGGTTAGACCGAAAGGTCTAGTGAATTCCCTCAAAACAGTATAAAACACAGTTCCGGCCCGCTGGCCGTAAAATCAGATATCTCAAATAACCAGGAAAGCATCATGAGTAATAAAATCACAACAAACCGGATGGCTGGATCCCCCGGATGCACAATTAAGGAGTGACGGACATAGTTCCGTGCCTCGCACCATCCCACAATCAACCTTACGTGGCCGAATCTCCCCGATTCTCATTTAAGGAGTGACGGACGTAGTCCGTGCCTCACACCACTAAACTTCCCAGGGATGTACGGTCCCATGGTACACATTACTCACGATGCAATTCCACCATATTAAAACAGCATGCATATGATGATCATCAATATAGCATTCACAATCATTTATAATTTCACAAAATCACATTAGTATCATCATCAAAACATTTGCAAATCGAATGGATAGGTTTAAAACAGTAAAAGCAGTCCATTCATTTTCAGGTAAGGGAACTCACTTGATCCTGCCCCAACTGAGCTACGCTCTGCCTTATCCGCACCTACAACACAAATCTCAATCAGATCATACTAACCCACTAGGAAGACTCTTTCCTAGTTACCAAATCTTAGCTATCATCATCATCCGACCTGAATCAACATGGAATAACAGACTAGAGTTCCTCGGATAACCAACTAGGGTTTTCAAGAAATGAATACGATTAGGCTTTTCCCATGAACTGATATCTCAAGAAATGACGACAAGGTACCACGGCCTCAAGAGATGATACACGGCATGATAGATCAACATCATCTAAAATGATACACAAACTCACTCGTGATGAGGAATAGATTCACAAGAAATGACAGCCTGAAACGATAACCAAGCCTACTCAAGACGATAGCCGACCTCACATAAAATGATAAGGCTGGGGTTACATGAAATGACACCCGAAATGCCCATTGCTCCCACATGAAATGATAACAAGGTAGCAAGGGTTGCATGGAATGATAGCAACAATGAGGGAAACCCAATGAGGGAAACTCAATGAGGGAAACTCAATGAGGGAAACTCAATGAGGAAAACTCAATAAATAATCCCAATGAGGAAAACTCAACCAATAAACCCAATGAGGGAAACGGATGAGGAAAACTCAATGAGGGAAACTCAATGAGGAAAACTCAATAAATAATCCCAATGAGGAAAACTCAACAAATAAACCCAATGAGGGAAACGGATGAGGAAAACTCAATGAGGGAAACTCAATGAGGAAAACTCAATAAATAATCCCAATGAGGGAAACGGATGAGGAAAACTCAATGAGGGAAACTCAATGAGGAAAACTCAATAAATAATCCCAATGAGGAAAACTCAACAAATAAACCCAATGAGGGAAACGGATGAGGAAAACTCAATGAGGGAAACTCAATGAGGAAAACTCAATAAATAATCCCAATGAGGAAAACTCAACAAATAAACCCAATGAGGGAAACGGATGAGGAAAACTCAATGAGGGAAACTCAATGAGGAAAACTCAATAAATAATCCCAATGAGGAAAACTCAACAAATAAACCGAATGAGGGAAACGGATGAGGAAAACTCAATGAGGGAAACTCAATGAGGAAAACTCAATAAATAATCCCAATGAGGAAAACTCAACAAGTAAACCCAATGAGGGAAACGGATGAGGAAAACTCAATGAGGAAAACTCAATAAATAATCCCAATGAGGAAAACTCAACAAATAAACCCAATGAGGGAAACGGATGAGGAAAACTCAATGAGGGAAACTCAATGAGGAAAACTCAATAAATAATCCCAATGAGGGAAACGGATGAGGAAAACTCAATGAGGGAAACTCAATGAGGAAAACTCAATAAATAATCCCAATGAGGGAAACGGATGAGGAAAACGGATGAGGAAAACAACAAGGTCAAAATAACGGTTTAACTTAGCCGAATTCCCGACTCGGAAATCATAGATTTCCATTCGGGAAAGGCTTGGGAACCAAAACCTCCATAGAAAATCCCAATCCGGGAATCATGAATCTCGATGAGGAAAACATGAATCCCAATGTGGAAAACATGAAACTCGATGAGGAAAACATGAATCCCAATGTGGAAAACATGAATGTGGAAAACATGAATGTGGAAAACATGAATGTGGAAAACATGAATCCCATCATACTCCCAAAACACACACTTCACACACTTGCTTCATTCCCCAAAAATGACAAAACCCTAGTTTTTCCTCCTTTAAATACCCTGGGCTTGCAAGGCCAAGCCCATTAACAAGCCTAAAACCCAACAAACACACAACTTTCCAAGAACTTACACAATTAGCCCCTCCACTTAAAAAGCCTTACACTTGAAGTCACAGTTAAAGTTAACCGATAGTCTAACCTAGAATTCAGGTTATTACAGTTCAGATCATGTACTCTACCGCCCCCTGAACTTTCAAGTTCGCAAAAATTTACAAGTTCAGCTCTCGATCCATGAATAAAGAGACTTACCTGGTACGTCTCAATTGGGTTTTGTGCGAGTTTTGATCTGAAGTAACCAGAAGTCGTCGAGAGGTTCCACACCTACAAAATAAATTCTAGAAAGGTATCCATTGTAGTGTGGATCCGAGAACGTTAGAGAAACAAGCAGATAAAGATATGACACTCCCCCTCGATTCATGCAAACATGCAAAGACACCTAAAGACTCCCCCTACACACATGCATACATAAAATGAATTCCCGACTCCCCTAGACCTCAGGCAGGGAGGTCTAGCATTCCCAATTTACTTAGGAGAAAGAAGTGACGCTTCTCATCAAACGGCTTTGTGAACAAATCAGCATGCTGATAGTCACTCTCAACAAAGTACAGTTCAACATTACGTTTCTCGACGTGGTCCTTGATGAAACATCGGAAGGTTCAAAGTCACTTAAGAACCCTCCGAATAGAATCAGGTTTTCGACGTTCTTTGAAGATCGTGTCGTGACAGGTTGTGAGGGACTCCCGATGATCTGGGAGATGGGATGATCTCGTGTCCACTTTCGAGTGTGTGGGAGAGTGACATAAGCTTGTTGGTTGTTGGATGCGTCGTTCTCATCTTGTACGGCAAAGACCTCTCGCTGGTTTCTACTAGATGACCCTGCTTCCAGATTAGTCTGCGGTGCTGCCTCTAACTGAGGCTCACGCACTACCTGAGCATAAGTTCTTTGAGCTGAACTAGGCGAGGGTAGCGGAGCTTCTTCCGGGATTGGTGCAAGAACAGGGTGTGGGGTCTGTTCTCGGACGGGTTCCGGTGAGGCAGCGGATGAGGTTTCAGGGGGAGAGACCGCCGACTCTGGTGTCACTGAGTTTGTAGAAGTGCTTGAAGAAGGCTCAGTGATGAAGGCATCAGATGTTACGGAAGTAGAGTTGAACCAACATGAGCAGGAACTACAATCGGACTCGTGAGAGTAGGAAGATCGTAATCTGCGAGGTCTATGAAGTCTAAAGCAAAAGAGTTAGTGGAAGAATCTGTGCTCGGTAGTGCGGTGAACAGTTCAAGGAATGAGGCGTCTACATTACTCGGACTTGCAACAGAATAGGTTTCGGTTTCAAAAAAATCAACATTTGAGCTTTCCAGGATGGTTCGGGTCCGTTTGTTGAAAACCCTATACGCCTTTGAGTTATGTGAGTATCCGATGAAGATAGACTCATCAGACTTGGGTTCAAACTTTCCCAAATCATCTCGATCATTTAAAACATAGCAATTACATCCAAAAACTCTAAAGTAATCGATGTTTGGCTTACGCTGTTCGACCATCTCGTAGGCGATTTTACCGGTCCGCTTAACGATCAAAGTCCGATTCTACGTGTAGCATGCTGTTGAGACTGCTTCAGCCCAAAATGATTGAGGAACGCCAGAATGAGCCATCATGGATCTCGCTGCTTCGACTAACGTCCGGTTCTTCCTTTCTACAACTCCATTCTGTTGAGGAGTGCGCACGGCAGAGAAGTTGTGAGAGATTCCCACATCTTCAAGAAAGGATTGCAGCCTGGCATTGCGAAACTCGGTTCCGTTGTCACTTCTTAACTTCTTCACCCGGCGACCCAAGAGAACTTGAATCCGCTTGATGAAGGCTATGATTCGATCAACAGCATCAGATTTGGCTCGTAGAAATTCAAGCCAGGTGAACCTAGAGAACTCGTCAACGAGAACTAACATGTACTTCTTTCTGGCTAGGCTCTCAGTTCTTGTAGGTCCACACAGATCCATGTGTATCATGTCAAGGGGATTTTTGCTGTTTGAATCCATCTTCGATGGATGGGAGCTTCTCTTCATCTTTCCTTGCTCACAAGCAGGACAAAGTGTATCCTTGGAAAGACGAGTCTCCGTGAATCCCTTGACGAGGCGTTTTGAAACTAGCTTGTTCATGTCTTTAAAGTTCTGATGGCAAAGTCTTCGATGCCACAACCAACTATCCTTCTTTGATGCCTTAGCGAGCAAACAGATTGCATTCCTCGGATTAGAAAGTGCTTCAAACTGAGGGTGTGTCTGAGGGATTGAACGGAAGACGATGGAGTAAAGATTGCCGTTCCTCCGTGCACTAAGGATGACGTTGTTGTCTTCATCATTCACATCGCGTCCGTATTGAAATTGCTTCACCCAGTATCCGTTGTCACAGAACTGACTGGAGCTGAACATGTTGTACCCTAACCCCTCGACATACCTTACATCTTTGATGATGTATCTTCCGTCCATGATTTTCGCATAACCCACCATTGGCTTCGGTGTCTTGTCGGCTGTTTTAACATATCCCTCAAACCTTTCAACATAGTCGAAAAGGAAGGATCTCTGACCAGTCATGTGTCTATATGCGCCGGAATCGAAGTACCACACATGACTGACCTGCAAGACAGATTAAGCTTGTTTAGGGACCCATTGCCAAATGGGTTCCTTTGGGTTAGAGACAGATAAATCAGTCGGTATAGTCCCCTTTTCGGATTTCTCCTTAGGCGGAGGAGACTCCACTGACGAAGAGAATTTAGCTTTACCTCTTTTTCTTCCCCTTCTCTTTCGAGATTTGACATTAGATTTAGAAGCATTGAAAGAGTTAGAAACACCATAGCGCAGGAAATTATCAAACATAAAACACATGTCATTGCGAAACGAATCAAAAGCATCGTTTAAGTTGCGATTACGGTTTACAGACATATTCGAATGAAATCCTACACTAGGTGGAGCATAGCCTAAACCCGCACGGCCAGGACTATGCTTCTTAGGGAAAGCAGTAAAGGTGTTGTTTCTCTCTAGATGATCCTTTCTTGGTGGCTTCACATTCTTTCCACCATCTTTCCTCCTCGCATCTGCATTCAAAGCACGGTGTGAGTTAGAGGACGGTTTATCAGAATTGGATTTGCCACCCTTTCCAGATGACATTTTTGAAAATTTAGGTTTAGTGGAACTGAAAGGTTGATTAGGCTTTACCCAAGAGGTCTCACCAATGGCAAAAGTACTCGAATTAAAGTCAAGACCTTTGATGGGTTTTACTGAGGCACAAGCATCATTAGAGTTGGATTTCTTGTTCTGGAGTCCCTTGGGTGTGTGAGGCTTAACTGACTTTTCCCTGTCAGTACCAACACGGTTTGCACCCTTGGGTTTGCTTATCTCAGAACTAGAAGCTTGTGGCTCAGCAAGCTTCTCAGGTTTTAAAACAACAGACTTTTCTTTTTTTGGAATCAAACCAGAAGGATCATCACCCTCGTCTAAAAATACTTTCACATCATATTCAACATTGGGATCCAGGTCTGGTTTGGGCTTTGGGTTAGCTAAACTATGGTTGAGAACCGGATAAGTCGTATCATCATCAGAATCCAAAGAGTAAAAGTTTTCAAAATCCAGAACTTTCTGTTTCAAAAGGGAATTAGACACACGTTGGTTTGTTAAAGATTGGCGATACATTATCCTTTCGTCATGAAAAAGCTCTTTTGATATTTCTAAGTGAACATCTAGGAGAATGTATCGTGTTTGAAGATCCGCAACCTTGATTTTAAAATTAGCAAAGGCTGAGGTTGCGGTCTCACACTCTGAAGAAAGCCTAATTCTCTCGGCGTTAGCCTCAAGTAAGTCCTTTTCAAGGGTGTGAACCAAAGTGTCTTTTTCCGAAACAATCGCTCTTAGATTCAGAATCTGATGTTGACAGGCATCTAAGTCCATGGCTTTCAATCTAAGTTCGAACACCTCCTTCTCTAGTTTGACTAGGTCGGGACACTTAGTTGCGGAAATATCCTCGGGTGGGATAACTAAGGTCTCTTCTGAATGTTCCATTTCCCTAGTGTTGTAACTAGTGTTCAGGTTGGTTTAGTTGATGGGAGGCATTGCTACACGAGGGGTTCTAGCCTTAATGCCTTCCCATGTAGGCTGGGTGTTGGTCGGATCACTAGCAGGAACGAAGATAGGTTTGTTTGGAGCAGGACTAGTGGGTGGACTGCTTGAGGTACTGTTTGACGGATTGGTGGTTCTAGTGATGGTCTCACCATTGATTACTTCAGTGTAAGTGACAGTCGGTCTAACATATTTCTCAGTTACGTGTCCTCCTACAAAAACAGGTTTGGGCTTGGAGGCGGCCATGTCCTCAAAGTTGTATAGATGTGAATGCGCCTTTTCTAAAACATGATTTTCGGAAAGTCCAAGGCCGGGTTTAGCTTTATAAAAAGGATTCTTGTTGGCATGCTGAGTGAGAATACTCAGAGTCTGTTCAGATTGTCCTCTTTTGAAATTGTTATCTTCAAGCTCTTGAATTTTAGAAAACAATCTAGTTCTTTCTTCCAAAAGCAACTGAAATTTGATTGTGAGCTCTCCATGGTCACTGTTAGGTTCCTCATGGGATTTTTGAAGAAATTAAAGTTTGTTTGAAAGGTTGGACTCTCTAATACCAGACTCAAGTATCTCTCGGTTATAATCTATGGTCAAATCCTCGAGAGAGCTTTTGTAAATGGCACTGTCAGTTCTAAATTTCGTGACGAGGTTCCTTTCCGATTGGAGACTACTCTCTAAGTCACAAATTTTAGCTTCTAACATTGCCATTGAATCAGTAATATCGGGAATAGTGGATACCTCAGATGGATCGATGTCTTGGTAAGTGCTAGGACCAACAGCTTCTGGTCCCTCGAAATCAGCCATCAAGCACAAACCCTTCACCATATGGTCATTCTCATCCGAGCTCTCTTCTTCGCACACCCAATTCTCCTCATCCACAAGCAAGGCAACCCCTTTCTCCTTCTTCCTCATCAAAGCAGCCTTTTTCTCAAAGTAGGCAGCATCCTTGTACTTTACTGAGCAGTCTCTGGCATAGTGTCTCAACTTACCACACTTGTAGCAAGTGGTAGTGGGACTGGCAGCTGGTTGAGGAGCGGGGTTCTGGTTCATGGGAATCGGGGGTTGATTTGACCTTTGACCACCTTGGTCGGCAGGAGCTTGTTGATCTTCTCTAGGAGCTTGTCTGGAACTGCTTCCCCGTTGATCACCACCATTGTAGCTTCCTTTGCCGCGATCCATTCTCTCATCTGACCAGCGATCATTCCTTTCTTGCTCGAATCCATAACCCGGTCCTAGATCACGTCTTCCTCCATCATATCTTCCTCCGTATCCGCCTTCATACCCTTGACGGTCGATATACCCAGACTCAGGAGTGTATTGCCTCAAGCTTCTTCGGTAGTTGAGGTCGGAGACCTGACCTCTCCAGTCTCCTTGATACCCTGGACCTCCTTGATAGTCTAGGTAAGTGTTATCACTTCTGGGTTGATCTCTGAATCTCCCTTGGTCTTCTCTGTACCGTCCCTGCTCATTGCGAAACCTTCCCTGATCGTATGCTTGAAATCTTTCCCCTTGATGATAGTGTCCTCTGCCTTGGTTACCAAACTGAGATCTATCCATCTGATACTGTCCTCCCCTGCCTTGCCCCATTCTGCCTCCACTTGGAAATCTAGATCCCCGTGATCTGTTAAATCCACGGTTTGCGTTCAGCTTTTGCACGTTTTGGGAAATTAGAGCAAGCGACTCATTCACGTTGAAGAGTTCTTCATCAGAAATGGTAATGATCAAAGGATCATCGGGATGTTGCACGCTCGGACCAAGGTTCGGGTTGAACTCTTGGTAGTAATCCTCTTGATGATACTGGGGAGTGATAACACCAAAATTATACATGTTTTGGTTGCGCGTAATCGTATGACTTTACCCCATTTCTCACCCGTTTATGATCATTTCATGCACTAAAAGAGCTTATTATTGTTTGTGAAGGATTTGGAGGCCGTGGAACGGAAAAGTACGAAAAAGGCGAGAAAACGTGAAAAATGCACAGAGTCAAACAGAAGCTACTTGGCGATTGCGAAATACTCAATCTGGCGCCGCCAAGTTCGACTGAAGAGAAGACCAGGGTTTGACCTAAGTATCTGGCGTCGCCAAACCAGCAGCTTGGCGATCGCTAGATGGCCCCTGGACGTTTTCCTTTAAATATCAGCCTCCTCCTTCAGTTCTAAACATGTTGGATACACGAGGGAACTACAGAGAAACGAGAGTGAGAGTACGAAAGGTGCCGATACGCTGCGGAAGTCGATCTTCGATCATCTATCGTTGTATTTTCGGTATCATGTCGATGTCTACTTTTGTTTGTGTTTATGTTTTCATTATGAGTGAGTAGTTTATTAGTAGTGCTTGTCATGATCGCTGAACCTTTATGGATGATACTTTGTGATTAATGTTTACTGGTTTGTTTTGATTAATTTAATGTCTTTTATGGTTCTTTTCTGATTGATATTGTTGTGGCGATTTGAATTCAATTGGTTGGGTGTATTTGTTAGACCAAAGCAGATAGACTCCGAAAGGATAATCAACCTACCTTAGCCTGACTTGGACCAAAAGGTTGTGTTAAGGGGTTACTTCAATAAAATACATATGATCCTAGTTGTTGCCTGTTATAGTTACTTCAATAAAATCTATTAATTTGAAGTAATTTATATAAAAACTAACAAAACACAAGAAATTCTATAAGAATGTGTTTTGGGAATAAAACATTTATAAATAATTGTTTTGTGATCAAATTTTATTCTAAAAGGAGAATTCAGGATATTAACTCAGATGGCGTTAATAACAGCATTTATGAAACTAGAAAGATTCCAAGATCTGGAATTAGGATTTGACCAAATCCAATTAAGTTTCATAAAAGAAAATTCTCAAAGTTCATTACTTAAAATTAGAATTGACTAATCAAAGTTTTGACTAAGTCAATAGTAAATTTTGAGTAATAGCTAGTTTTTATATAAGTAAGTGGGAGCCCAATTTATTCTCTATCGAGTCTGAGATAAAAGAATAAAAGATACAATTATTGATATATCTCGGAATTCATAATCCAAGATAGGATGAGAATTCATAAGATGTAATTTACCCTTTTAGTCAAAAGGATAAAAGGTTTCAAGGCCCTTGAAACAAAGGTCGTGATTGACTTTTAAAATCAATAATTAAAGTGTTGGATTAAAATATAGGATTCCAGTAGATTTGCCAGCATTGCAAATGGAACCTGATTTCAGGTAGAAATCATTCATCTACACCGCAACTAAGGAAAGTTGTAGTTTTACATATTCAGGAACTGGAAGTTAGTCCAGGTCTCCGAGTTCATGGAATATGATAAAAGCCTAGTTATTGTTTTAAAAAGGTGTTTGCAGAACAATAATTAGCAGATACAAGAAGATCTATAAACAGACTTGTATTATTTGGTTATCACTTTGATTAGATTGGTAAACTTTAATCAAAGGGTTTAAACTGAAGATAGGTGATACTTCATTTTAGACCAGTATCTAACAAACGTTAAATAGATATTATGAAAGTTATTAAAGGAAAGATATTTAATTTTGTTATTATTACAGTGTGTAGTATGGACTATACAAAATTAATTTCTTTATTACTTTCGCTATTTTGCATGTTTTAATATATCCAGGAATGAAATCAGTCTCCGGTTTTTCATTCAAAATCAGTCCGTGACAACTTATCATTGTGGGAACATGATAAGGTGTTAAAGTCATTGTGAACTTTTAGGTAGTTATGATCAGTTGCTGAATAACAGCTACAAGTGTTGTAGACTAAAAGTTGCACAGATATTTGATAGAGTAGCAAATATCGGACGTGATCCGCGGCTGAGATTACTTCTTGGAGTAAGTCATAAGTGAATCTCACAGTGGTTGTCCCTATCACCTGAGGTATCTGATTTAATATCATGAGGACTACTGAATTCTTAGTGCACTCAACCGCTACACCGTAACAGGGTGGCTATAAAGGGTGTAACTAGATTCAGCGGAAGCCGTGGTGTTAAAGGCAGATATGCAAGATGGGATTTGCACCTCTTCTCAGAAGAGAGATATTTCTGGGCCCATCTTGACTGACTAAGTATACTGATGAATTGCATGGCCATGCCCAAACGAACTGATTAGTTCTTTGTCGTTTACCTATCAGTAAAAGTCAGATAATCAAGAAAACAAAATCTTGAGTATTTAGAGTTGACACTTTCCAAGCTCATACTCACAGATGAAATATCGTGATGCAAAGGGAAAAACCAAGATATACCCAATTAATGAATAGGAGTTTCATAGATATTATTTCCTTACGGAATGTTTATATCACCAGTCTGGGTATAAGAGTTCTTGTAACCTGGTCAGCCTAAGTGCCTGTCTAGGGCCTCCTTAGGTCAGTGTAATCAAAGGCGGTATTGCCAACTTGCACAAGTGGGAGTCTGTTAGGAATTATGTGCAGAGTTGGCAAACCAAGTAATTACACATCCAATGTTGCAAGACACTTGAGGGTCACACCTGTGAGGGCCTATAAGTCGAACAAGTTAGATGAAACCCAGAAATGGAGAGTTAGGATTTATAATAGTGTATTATAAATCAATTGGGTAATTACAGTCAAAGTTACCAAAGTTGGAGGGTTATTAATTAATTAGGATATTATATATTTGTTAGATAAAATAAATATATAATAGTTAATTAATAAAGTAATATATATATATATATTAGATAAATATATATATAAAAGGGATTATCATAGGCAAATTCTTTTTTCCAGTAATTTAAAAAGGGAAAGGATTTGAGATAATCATTATATGGAAACTAGATTCTATTCAAACTGTGTTTTTCCTCCATATAAATAAGGCTTATGGGCTAAGGAAAAATTAAGCTTTTTGAACCCAAAAAGAATCAGTTTCAGTTTCCCTCCTCCTCTCTCTCTCCAACCGGCGCCGAATTCCCCCCCCCCCCATTTGGATTCCAGTTTTGTTGTTCGGTTTTTCATTCAGTTCAACTAGAAGAACAGTTCGTTAGGTCAATCACCGGTGGACTAAATCTCGAGCAATCCAGGTAAACTGATCTAATCCAATCTATTAGGATTAAACTAGAACAATTAAAAGATCAATAGGCTTTAAGGGTTTTTGCTTTTATCGCTTCCGCATGACATGATCGAAACAGTGTGTTTTCGATCACGTAGGTTTCATCAGTTTGATTTTAAACCTATGAGATTTATCAAACCAGTAAGGTTCGTTAGATCTGTGTTAATCCTCGAGTCAGTTTGATCCGAGGATACCCACAAAAACCCAACAGGAGAACCAAGCGGAAATCCTTACCAACACCTTGAAGCATTCGAGGACATCTGTGAATTAGTCAATACCAACGAGGATGAGGCAAAACTTTGAGTATTCCCTTTTACTTTGACAAAAAAGGCAAAAGACTGGTTTAAACAACTGCTCCCGGGATCCATCACAACCTGGGACGATTTGAAATCTGCCTTTTTGTCAAGGTACTTTCCCATTTCCAAGGCTCACAAAATAAGAGCTGAAATTCGAAACTTTAAACAAGGAAAAGATAGCCTTGTGAAAGCTTGGGGAAGGTATAAGAGTTTATTTTTAGTCTTTCCAAACCATGGTATTGATGATAGAGAAATGATAGATGTTTTTTATGCTGGATTGACTAACGATTATCGGTTAAGGTTGGATTCATCTTGTGGAGGTATTTTCCCGTATAAGACAGTGAAAGAAGCGCGTAAACTCTTGGACGACATGGAAGCACACTATCTGGATTGGTCTACCGACGAGGAACAAGAGGAGACCCAACCAACGCATCTAAATGTGGTGTCATCATCCGACGAGCACATCCACGCAACTAAGGACTCCACCGAGACGCCAAACCCTCTTTCCGAGCCATATGGCGGGATAATCGAACAATTATTCCATCAATTCTCCCGAGAACAAGGAAAGATGGGTGCGGATGTCGAACAGAAAATGCAGGGGTTTGTAAACTTTATTGCAGGATTATATCGAGGCGCAGATCAATTCCTCCGAGACGTCAAGGAAACATTTCCTCATATGGAGGCGGAAGCACAGGCTGAAGTGTTCACAACCACGAGAGGAGGTAAGGTAGTTGTAGGACCACCTATGCCTCAAACTAATCAAATTCCTAATATGCAGGTTGTTGAACCCGAGGTAGAATTACCATCACGACCAACAAAAGAGGTCAGGGAGGAAGCAGTCAGACCAAGGGAATCTACAACACCTCATGCGCCTACACGAGTACCATACCCTGCACGACTACGGAAAGAAAAGAAAGAGGCCCAATATCGTAAGTTCATTGACTTGATTAAACGAGTGGATATTAATGTACCTCTTGTGGATTTAATTGCAGGTGTACCGAGTTACGCAAGATTTCTCAAGGAGTTGGTGGCTAATAAAGCAAGGATGGGAACGGAAGAAATAGCCTTTCTGAATACCGAATGCTCAGCTACACTTTCAGACACCCTCAAAAAGGGTGATCCAGGGAGTTTCATTATCCCTTGTTATTTTGGTAAAAGTGTTTCATGTAGAGCCCTAGCAGACCTAGGAGCCAGTATAAACCTGATGCCATTATCCTTTTATCAAAAACTGGGACTGAATGATCTAAAAAGCACAAGAATGACCATCCAACTAGTTGATAGATCCATAAAATACCCTGTAGGAATATGTAACACCTCATTTCCAAAAGATATAAATTTAACGACAACTAACGGAAATAAGTAACCAAAATGTTGCGGAAGCTTTTATAATTTAAAACATGACAATATTCTCAAAACTTGGTCCAAAATGTACTAATTTTCAAAACAACTCAATTCATAATTAGTTTACAACACAAAACTTTTTCGATAAAAACTAATTTGTAATAACAATCAAGCTATTCATGTATCGTGTCCCGAACATAGCTGAACTGATTACGGATCCGAGCCATCAAACGTGAGCTTTACCTTGTCCTTCGACTTGGTACCTGTCACTGAACCACATGAACCACAACGGGTTAAGCATAAAGCTTAGTGAGCACAAACCTAGGCCCTATGAATGCATAGACATAACCATAAGCATAACTGTAAAGTTGGACATGCATCGTGACCTATTACTCAAGGTGTAAACACCAAGAGCATCATGACTGACACTGGTACCAGGCCTCTGAACCCAACTTCCCTAGGAGTAATAATTACCACCATAGGTACTATCATGAATATTACATGCCAGTTACATATCAACAACATACACATCATGATCACATGCATATCAAATTTGAACGCAGGTTAATGTACTCACCTGACAATGGAGTCTGAGAGCTACACCCTTGATATATATCACACTTAAGAGTTCACGCACCTAGAACATACATATAACGTACATATAAACAACCTTTCGACATGACTCTAAAATTGTACCCAACCTTCGAGCCGTAGACAAACATATCTATCTCAATGGCTCTCAAATTCTACTATAAATATCCCTAAGAGATTTCCATAAAAGAAAACCTCCAAAGATCGCCGCAACAAAACAACTCAAAAACATAACAGCATGTTTGGCGCTGATCTTGGCGCTAATCAGATCAGCGCGGAGATTAGCGCCAACGCAAAATTGCTCCGCGCTAAATATGGCGCTAATCAAATCAGCGCGCGACGTACCGCCGACACTACGTCAGAAACCCATCAGCAGGTTTGGCGCTGATCTTGGCGCTAATCAGATCAGCGCGGAGATTAGCGCCAACCTGACAGCACCATCTTCTTCAACGCGATTTTGAACGAAATTCGAACCCAAAACCCCATATTCAACAATTTTGGGTCCAAAATACTCAAATTAAACCATGCCAAACCAAATCCAAACATATGCTAACAATCTAAACTCAACTAATCAACAAATGACATCCAATTGATGATCCAAAGATCATCAATTCATCATAATCCAACTAAACCCTAACTTTGAATAACACCCACAAATTGACATACACATAAACCATAAACAAGTGATTACCTTGATCGCGAACACCGCCAACAACGATTTCTACTTGCTAACCCGATTGAACAATCTCCTCCTTGCAACTTCACTTAAGAACTCACCAATTTCACCAATTTCCCTAACTCTCTCTCTCAAAAACGTTTTGTGCAAATGAGAGGTCTAGGCTTCCAACTTTCTTATATACATAACATACTAACCTTATACTTCCAACATTAACACTTTGGCCCCCAACCCAAGATTTACACAAAAGGCACCACTTAACTCAAAACATGACAAAGAAAAAAAAGTTAAATCTTAACTAACTGAAAACGGGGTGTTACAACTCTCCCCCACTTACCAAGATTTCGTCCCCGAAATCGCTTATACCTTTAATAGCTCCAGACCACTGCTTTTCGTCTCTTCTTCTAATCTTTAGCAATATCCTCACCTCTTAAGGACTCAATCCTCCTCAACTGAAAACATGTAAAGTATTTTCTATTTAGCCGGGTTCTCGTACAACTCACATCTATACCTTATACTTTTCCACTATGTATAATCATCTCGAATAGTTCATCAAATCTTGGACTCAACTTTCCCTTCCTTCAGAATCATATTACTTCTATCCACGTTGATACTTTAGATATCACATATTATCCTCATCAGACTTTCAGTTCGTCATCTACTTTTCTGCATAACTTTCTAACAACTCTGAGTAGTTTTCAATGTAACTCTGATCATCTGAATACTCTCAGGCGACTTTGAACTAACCCATACTATCTATTTCACTGACCCACTTCTTCCCGCAAACTGAAAATTAACCACCTCCTCTTGTACCTCCTTTCCTGTTGAGGCTTACCACTGTTGGCGTGAAATTTATCATAATCAAATTCCAGCCAATGATAAATAGATGTTCCAACTATCCGTAATTACAACGTACACAAACGTTTAATACATCCTTGAGAGTGTTAAGTAGTCCTCTCGTTTTAACTTCACGTTTAAATATTTCAAACACCTCTTCAGTTACCTTGCAACATCCTTTTTCATTCCTGGCCACCAATAATCCAACCCTGAGTTCTTATACATTTTAGTAGTATCGGAATGAATTGAGAATTTGATTAAGAACTTCATCTATCAAACTCTGTGTAGCTTCACTTGACACAGTGCCCACACATAGTTACCATGGTCATAGGGTCACAAGTATCAGTTACTGTCTGAGCCAATTAACCCCTGGTTCTTTCTTTCTTTTAGTTCTCACTTTTAACTGCTTCAACATATTAACTAATGAGGTTATCTCAGACATCCTCCTTAAAGGTATTCCCAAAGGAACACGATGCATTCTTATTCTTAATGCATCTACCACTACATTAGCTATCCATACTAATAAAGGGTACTGCAATTATAACCCTCTACAACATCCATCCCTTTTATCTGTCGCATGCACAAAAGTCTATTGACTCATGAAATAATAAAGGTAGTATCGCTATGTCTTAACCACGATAACTACCCATGTGAACTCTAAATCATGAATCGCGTAACTTACTTCGTACGTCTTTATCAGATGGAACACATAACTGTTCGCCTTTTTAAACAACAGTTCTCCCCCACTTAGAGTTCAAACCATTATTCTCTATGCTTCACACTCTAAATGAGCGTGATCACAACTAAGCTAATCCGTGCTAACCATCTTGTTGACTTATTTCATCACAAACTATTCGCACATGCTATTTCCATGATTACCCAATACACACAATAATTTCACACAATAACTCCTTCCTACTACATCACAATGGGTATTGTCTTATCTAGGCCAATTACCCCACATATGGTAAAATGATATTACCTCCCGACCTTGCCCTTCTTGAATTTAGATAGACCATAATTCACGACCACTTCATTTAGTGCCAACAACCAATCCGACAATCCCTACTTGACCCTCGAAGCCTACGGGTGTAACCACCAGTGTAGGAAACACGAGAATCAAGCGAAGATCAACCTGGATAACAGGCTCAGCCTCCATAACTCTCCATACTCAACTTCCTTCAACTATCTCTTACCATTGTATATAAAACTGATCAAATAGCCAACCAAAATTTCTTCTAATCTCCACCTCCCAAAGAGGATCTATATCATTAGTCATTAACTTCATTGTTAACCATGTGGATGCATTACTGACATGTTCCAAAGGCAAGGCTTCCCAATGAAACCTCCTTATTCTTCAAACAAGACATTTACTAACAACCATACCCACTAGACACCACTTAAGAGCATAAATTACTCTATTACAACATTACTAAAGTCAACGATCTAAGACTTCAAATATCAACCGCTGCTCTCTAACATAACAACGGGATCTAAAATCGACCATGACGGTCATACCTTACATTTAATTCTCTGAACTTGCCTCTACGCTTCATTCAGTCCTCACCATGACCTAGTGAGTTCATAGCCTTCATGTACAACGACACAATGATTTAAATTATTTTTTTGTACGTTAAAAAAATTTCGATATGCGCCATGTCATGTAACAACTAAGATATGCATACCCCAAATCCTCTATGCATATAAGGCCACTCCCACGACGATTTCAGGAATCATCCGTATACACTACGTGACATGACATCATTAAGCATGGTCAATATACGCTAATGCAAATAATGTGTGTTTAATAAAACTTTTATCATTTGCAAAATACTCAATAAAATCCCTTATACCACTTTAGTAAAATAACTCTCCTACTCATGGGTAGGGTAGCAACATGTCCAATTAGTTTTAGTCATAACTTGGGTATATGAGTATTGCCATAATTCCACAGTTAATATAAAAATCATTCGACATTGAAAAAGGTGAAACATTTCACAATTCACAAAGTTCAAAATTTATCAAGTTATAAACGCTTCTCAGCATTACACCCTTGCACAAGGAAAAAAAAATTTAGTCACAATAAAAGTGAAAACAATTTTTAACAATCAACAAGTAAAAACCTCTTCAAGCGATAACAAAGGTTTTCCAAAAACATATTTTTTTTTACCAACTTTCTCCAAAATATTTAATAAATCCAATGAGAAAAGATGAACCACATCGTTTAAATAAAAATACAATACATGGATTGAACTTTCATCATGAAGGCTATTCACTCAGTCATGGTCAACCACTTATAGTCCAATCATTCACCAATTAAAGGCTTGCTTGCTTTCTTTCTACTATCTTGCTTCTCTAAAGCAGGCTATCTAGCCCAAAATTCTCGTGCATGTGATAGAATTCAATTCACCGTACTAACACCACACATATTCTTAACTCTGACTCTAGTATTCCAAAGTCCGATCGTCTATATTCCTTCACTCACATCACATTTCGGACAATAATTCCGAACAAGTGAGCGATTGCTCTGAAAGCTAGCTGGTAGTCTCATTCATTAATTTTGTAATTCACATCATCGCCACATCGTCATTAATCGACTCATCTACCTTTATCTGAGGTACTTAACATTTCTAACTAAACATAGAAAGAGTCCCATACTATACTCTCTACTTGCGCTAAAAGACTGGGATGTAACTTATGAAATACTTCCCTAATCTCTGCTGCAACCACTTCCTTTAAATCGGAAGCTTCTGAATTCTCTCTACAACATAGTCTACTACCTTGACTTCTCATGGTTACCACTCTAACCCATGAAGCAGTACCTCCTAAGAGGGATTCTTTTCTTCAGTTTCAACTCACTGCTAAGGAAAGCCATAAAGGTTTTCTTTCCACTATCCAACTTAACCATACTAATTCAATAACATGACTTCTTAGACACTAAATAATACATCGTACACATTTGGGGATAATTCCCTCCTAGAATCCTTATCAATACCTCAAGGTTCCTTATGGTTTTGTAAAAACCAAACTTGCATTGGCAATGTGAGAATCGTGCTTCCAACCCTAGGCAACAGTCAAACAAGAATATGCCAAAGAGTTCTCCACGAAATTCCCATCAAATGATACAAAATTGATCTTCATTTCACCACTAGGCATCCTGATATACTGATTAACCAACCAAGTCTACTGACTAAACATATATAATCTACTTACATAGTCATATCAATTCTCATCATAACGAGGACACCTTTGGTCCATGACCAAGCTAACTCCTCTTACTTAGCTATAAAATCAACATACTCATGATCCCTCCAAACCTAACCTCGTTTGGTCATAAACTGTTCTCACAACTTGGTCAAGCCCGAATGGTACAATGTAATTGTAATGATATGGGCCCTTATACCATTATAATTACATCCTACACATTTAGCCTTTTCGTCATCATGATAGAGTCATTTCCCAAACTTGGTTCATACATGTGACACATAAAACATGACCCACTACTTGTACCCTTGATAGCAGCTAACTCTATATTAGAGTGTCATAAGCATTCATAAAACTCTCTACTAGATTGCATACACATGTCATCAACATACTCATTTCATAAAACATCAAGTATCAGCATATCATTCATAAGCACATCTTACATGCGTAACCAAAATTTACATAAACATCATATCGACTCATATCATCATATTACCCATCAGGGCATCATAAGTTAAATTACATAATCAACACATTCATATTAATCATACTTAACACCTAACGGTGTTCAAACATAATCAACATGTCATACTTAACACTTGCTCAATAGAGTTTAGGGTGCTCACCCCCGTCTTGATGCTCCGGATCTCAGTTCAGCTCTAAATCCTTTTCTTAAAACATTTTTTTTTGGTTACTTGTTTTGAAAACATGAACTCTTGAGTTTGAGTTCAAGTATTCACTACCCGTGAACACTCGAATCCCTCAAACCAAGGCTCTGATACCAATTGTAACACCTCATTTCCAAAAGATATAAATTTAACGACAACTAACGGAAATAAGTAACCAAAATGTTGCGGAAGCTTTTATAATTTAAAACATGACAGTATTCTCAAAACTTGGGTCCAAAATGTACTAATTTTCAAAACAACTCAATTCATAATTAGTTTACAACACAAAACTTTTTCGATAAAAACTAATTTGTAATAACAATCAAGCTATTCATGTATCGTGTCCCGAACATAGCTGAACTGATTACGGATCCGAGCCATCAAACGTGAGCTTTACCTTGTCCTTCGACTTGGTACCTGTCACTGAACCACATGAACCACAACGGGTTAAGCATAAAGCTTAGTGAGCACAAACCTAGGCCCTATGAATGCATAGACATAACCATAAGCATAACTGTAAAGTTGGACATGCATCGTGACCTATTACTCAAGGTGTAAACACCAAGAGCATCATGACTGACACTGGTACCAGGCCTCTGAACCCAACTTCCCTAGGAGTAATAATTACCACCATAGGTACTATCATGAATATTACATGCCAGTTACATATCAACAACATACACATCATGATCACATGCATATCAAATTTGAACGCATGTTAATGTACTCACCTGACAATGGAGTCTGAGAGCTACACCCTTGATATATATCACACTTAAGAGTTCACGCACCTAGAACATACATATAACGTACATATAAACAACCTTTCGACATGACTTTAAAATCGTACCCAACCTTCGAGCCGTAGACAAACATATCTATCTCAATGGCTCTCAAATTCTACTATAAATATCCCTAAGAGATTTCCATAAAAGAAAACCTCAAAAGATCGCCGCAACAAAACAACTCAAAAACATAACAGCATGTTTGGCGCTGATCTTGGCGCTAATCAGATCAGCGCGGAGATTAGCGCCAAGGCAAAATTGCTCCGCGCTAAATATGGCGCTAATCAAATCAGCGCGCGACGTACCGCCGACACTAGGTCAGAAACCCATCAGCAGGTTTGGCACTGATCTTGGCGCTAATCAGATCAGCGCGGAGATTAGCGCCAACCTGACAGCACCGTCTTCTTCAACGCGATTTTGAACGAAATTCGAACCCAAAACCCCATATTCAACAATTTTGGGTCCAAAATACTCAAATTAAACCATGCCAAACCAAATCCAAACATATGCTAACAATCTAAACTCAACTAATCAACAAATGACATCCAATTGATGATCCAAAGATCATCAATTCATCATAATCCAACTAAACCCTAACTTTGAATAACACCCACAAATTGACATACACATAAACCATAAACAAGTGATTACCTTGATCGCGAACACCGCCAACAACGATTTCTACTTGCTAACCCGATTGAACAATCTCCTCCTTGCAACTTCACTTAAGAACTCACCAATTTCACCAATTTCCCTAACTCTCTCTCTCAAAAACGTTTTGTGCAAATGAGAGGTCTAGGCTTCCAACTTTCTTATATACATGCATACTAACCTTATACTTCCTACATTAACACTTTGGCCCCCAACCCAAGATTTACACAAAAGGCACCACTTAACTCAAAACATGACAAAGAAAAAAAAGTTAAATCTTAACTAACTGAAAACGGGGTGTTACAGAATAGCTGAGGATGTCATAGTTCGGGTAGACAGGTTCGAATTCCCCGCCGACTTTGTGATCTTAGACATAAAGGACGAGGTTAAAGTACCTCTAATCCTTGGTCTTCCGTTCCTCAACACGGCCAGTGCCATTATTCATGTAGCCGAAAGAGAACTTAGTCTAGGAATTGGTGAAGACCGAATCACACTTTCCATTGACGGGATCCCGGACTATAATGAGTCTATTAATACTCTAGACAGCTTAGATGACTTCACCAAACCACTTGAATCAGAGCCTAATGATTATCTTTTTGAATCAGGTGAATTGGAAGAAAGCCTAGCTGTTGAGAAAAGGTGGGATGAAGCCGTGGAGGAAGAAGAAGAGGACTTCGAGGAGCTAAAGCAGGAAGACAAGATCAGAGTAAAGACATCTTTGGAGGAACCACCAGATTTGGAATTAAAGGACCTTCCCGAGCACCTCGAGTACCAGTTTCTTGAAGGTAACAATACTCTCCCGGTAATCATCTCTTCCTTGCTAACAGCCAATGAAAAAGAGAGACTTGTTGAAGTTTTGAAAAAACACAAAAAGGCTTTAGCTTGGAAAATTTCGGACATTCCCGGAATAAGCCCTTCATTTTGTACACACAAAATTTTAATGGAAGACAATTTTAAACCATGTGTGCAAAAACAAAGGAGGCTTAATCCGAAAATGCAAGAAGTTGTGAAAAAGGAGGTTATCAAATTGCTTGATAACGGAATCATTTATCCCATTTCTGACAGTCCTTGGGTAAGCCCTGTTCAAGTAGTTCCCAAAAAGGGAGGACTCACAGTTGTCACAAATGATAACAATGAGTTAGTTCCCACCCGTACTGTTACCGGGTGGAGAGTTTGCATAGACTATAGGAAGCTTAACGATGCCACTAGAAAAGACCATTTCCCCTTACCCTTCATTGATCAAATGCTTGAACGCTTGGCGGGAAATGAGTACTATTGCTTCCTAGATGGATTTTCGGGATATTTCCAAATCCCCATTGATCCTGAAGACCAAGAGAAAACGACCTTTACCTGTCCCTTTGGAACATTTGCCTATAGGCGTATGCCTTTTGGGTTGTGCAATGCACCCGCTACTTTTCAGCGATGCATGACAGCCATTTTCCAGGACATGATAGAGAATTGTATGGAAGTCTTTATGGATGATTTCTCTGTTTTCGGTAACTCTTTTGATGATTGTCTAAGCAGTCTACACAGGGTGTTAGCTCGATGCGAGTAATCTCATCTGGTTCTCAACTGGGAAAAGTGTCACTTTATGGTAAGGGAAGGTATAGATCTTGGACACAAAATCTCAAAAGATGGTTTGGAGGTGGATAAAGCTAACATAGACACCGTATCGAAGCTTCCTCCACCTACAAACATAAAAGGGGTCAGAAGTTTCTTAGGTCATGCCGGGTTTTATAGGAGGTTTATACAAGATTTTTCGAAAATATCTCGACCTCTAACCAAACTTCTTGAAAAAGATGCACCTTTCATTTTTGATGAGAAGTGCATCTCCGCTTTTGAAACTTTGAAACAACATTTGACCAATGCCCCTATCATGGTTCCATCATTGCTATTTGACTCGGACCTGTTCTAAAAAGTCGAGGTATTTCGAATTGTTTGTTGATTGGGATCAACCTTTTGAGATTATGTGTGATGCGAGCGATTATGTCGTCGGTGCAGTTCTTGGGCAACGTAAAAACAACCATTTCCAACCGATTTGTTATGCAAGTCGAACTCTTAACGACGCCCAAGAAAACTACACCACGACTGAAAAAGATCTTCTAGCGGTAGTTTTTGCCATTGAAAAGTTTAGGTCTTATCTTGTGTTGTCCAAAATCATAGTTTACACGGATCACTCTGCCCTTAAATATCTCTTTGCTAAGCCTGATGCTAAGCCCAGACTCATACGATGGATACTTCTGTTGCAAGAGTTTGATTTAGAGATAAGAGATAAGAGAGGCGCTGAAAATTTAGCTGCCGATCATTTATCTCGTCTGGAAAATCCATACATGGATTCCGGAGGCATAGAAGTCATCAGGGATAAATTCCCCGACGAGGACCTCAATATGATTAAGACCATAGGAGAAGACCCTATACCTTGGTATGCAGACTTTGCAAATTATCTGGCCGCTGGTGTTCTTGTCAAAGGTATGACTTATCAACAAAAAGGTAAGTTTTTCTCGGATTTAAAGTATTATTTTTGGTCTAAACCTTATCTGTTCAGAATAGGACCTGATAGGATTCACCGTCGATGTGTCTCCGGCCCTGCTGCTTGGGACATTCTCACTAACTGTCAAAAAGGCCCCACGGGAGGCCATTTTGGAGCCAATTTGACTGCTAGGAAAGTCCTCGAGTCCGAATTTTATTGGCCTACGATTTTTAAGGATGCTCACACTTTAATAAAAACTTGTGACGCCTGTCAAAGGGCAGGCAACATCACAAAGAAAGATGAGATGCCCCAACAGAGCATCTCCGTTAGTGAAGTGTTTGATGTTTGGGGAATCGATATCATGGGACCTTTTCCCGACTCTAGAGGCAACAAATACATCCTTGTGGCGGTTGATTATGTTTCCAAGTGGGCCGAGGCAAAGGCTTCGCCCACGAATGATGCTAAGGTGGTTGTTGACTTCGTGAAATCTCTTGTGTACAGGTACGGTTGTCCAAAGGCAATCATCAGTGATAGAGGAACTCACTTTTCAAACTATCTATTGGAGAAGACCTTAAAAAGATATGGAGTGCATCATCGATTCTCGACTGCCTACCATCCGCAAGCCAATGGACAAGCGGAAAACACCAACAGGGCGTTGAAACGAATCTTGGAAAAGACGGTCGATAACAACCCGAAGATATGGTCGCAAAAGCTTGAAGATGCACTATGGGCGTATCGTACGGCCTACAAGACCCCAATTGGAAGCACTCCTTATCGGATGCTTTACGGGAAATCGTGTCACCTTCCATTCGAATTCGAGTACAAAGCACTGTGGGCACTAAAGAAAGTTCATTTGGATGACATCGCGAGTGGAAGAGAAAGAATGATAAGCTTGCACGAATTGGAAGAGCTTAGATCTCTCGCTTATGAGAACTCGAAGATCTACAAGGAACAGCGAAAGAAATGGCATGATGCACATCTAAAGGAAGTGAAGGTGTTCAAAGAGGGGGACAAGGTATTGATGTATCAAACTCGTTTTAAATTTTCCCCCGGTAAGTTAAAGTCACGATGGATAGGTCCATATGTCGTCTTGAAAGCTTATCCCTCGGGATATGTGGACCTAATGACTGAAAGAGGATCATTTAAGGTAAATGGCCATAGACTAAAGCTTTACAATGAGAACGACCCTGTCAGAAACGGCGAGGTCTGTCATCTTTCTAAAGAGCCAATTACTTAGGTGATACCCCGAGTCAGGCTCGCGACTCGGTACAAAAACAAGCGCTTTTCGGGAGGCAACCCGTGTTTTTATTAGTTATATTTGTTTGTGTATGTGTTTTAATCAATTTTGCAGCATTAGCCAAAGGAAATTGCAACCCGATCAAAATTCAGAAGCAGCCAAACAGTAGCCATTTCGCGATCGCGAAATCCTGAATTTCGCGCCGCGAAGTGAGCGGCCCAGGTAAGTTCAAAAGGAGAAATTTGAAAACAGGGTGTCTGTTACAACTTCGCGACGCGAAAACCTTAGCTTCGCGACGCGATGTTCGAAACGAGAAGATTTAAACTGTTTTCTAAAACCCTATTTTCAATATCCTCCCTCTTCCATTGTGTTTTTCTCTGCAATTCTCTTCCCATCCTGCAAATCCATGGCGTCAAAGGTATGTATTCCTCCTCTATTTGCTCTAATTTGAAAGAATCCTACAAGCCCTAGTTGTTTAAATTTGTATATGATCCTTAAAAAGGGGTTTTATTGGGTAGGAAAGTTTGTAATGTTAGGAAGGGGGAAGTTTATTGCTTTGATCTGCTTAAATTTACACACTTGAGTTTAGATCTTTAAATGTTGTGATATGTTTCAACTCAAGTGTGGGGAAGAGAGGTTATGATTTTTGTGGTGATTAATATACATGTTTCGTTTGTAGAGAGCTTCATCTTCCCGCAATGTGCAAGACCACCCGTGTTTGTCTTTTGATTCCGACAACATCTTGCGTAGCGAAAAGATGTCACTGATGATTGAGCTTGATCGCTTGAAAAAGCGGGAGGTTGAAATCGTTTCGATTGTTGATTTGCACTTTGTCGAAGAGATTGGATTTGGGGATAGGCTATCAAGCCTTTTGAGGAGCGAGTACCGCGATCAGTTTGGTGTTCTTCGCTTTGTGAGCAACGATTGGGAGAAAGCACTAAAAACCCACGAGCCGATCTACTATGAGCTTGTGTTGGAATTTTTGGCTACCTTTAGCTTTGATGTGGAGGCGTATGAGGAAGATAGACTTGAGGGCCACTTGCATTCGATTCCGTCTGCTTGGAGAACGGTATGGGATCACACTACCACGCTTGGGAGTGTTGCTCGGATTTTTCACGGCGGCTCAGTCGAGATCCGAGTACTTTTCTCACTACTTCTTAACCGGTGCTTGTGAGCCGAGCGTCGAGTTTGTGGGCGCGGATTTTTGGGCTACCATCGGATAGGGACCGATTTACAGTCCAACACCAAGGAAAGTTCTATCACTCTACCCGAGCATCGCCTTCTTCACCGAATGTTTGTTCACTCTTTTGCTTATCGGAGAGCTATTAAGGAAAAGGTTCCGGAAGGGGATCTTTGGCTTCTTTCGCGATTGGTTAATCGGAATGCCATAACCAATCTTTCTTATGTGATGGCTAACATGTTCCAAAATGCCGGAAAGGTACATGATAAGGCCGGAACGGGCCTTTGTGGGGGACAGTTCATCACAGTTATAGCGGAGAAGTTGGGAACTCTTACACCGGACGTTTGTGGAACTCTCACCAAGTTGTCTCCTATGGGATTTCTCGATAAGGTCCTTTTTCGTTCTATGAAGTTGCTTGCACCGGGAGCTCGGCGGGGTACTTTTGTGTGGATTGGGGATGTCACCCCCAATGAAGAGCCGGTTGGTATGGCTACTTCACCGCCTCAACCGACCTTCCCGGGGCAATCGAGCAACCCTCCACCGGCAAATCAACAAGGATCGGGATCTCTTCATGAAGCTATTCAAGGACTATCGGAACAGATGGGAGCAGAGCATCACGAGATGATGGAAAGATTGGACCGAGTCTCATATGACATGTATGGTGTTCGGCGGGAGTTGTCTTGGGTCGCCGCGTCGATGGGCGAGTACTTTGAGAACGTGGGACATGCTCCCTCGGCTCCGCTCGAACCTCATCCCGTATGGCGTGACAGTGATGACGGTCCTGCTGGTTATTCCACATACGATGAATGGGCTTTTGAAAACCGTAACTAAGCGGTTTTGTTTGATTCGATTGGGTTGTACTCTAATTTGATATTTGAACTGCGTGGTTGTGTTTGGTTAAACAATTTTATTTTGCTTTGGATTGTTTAGGATTTTAAGTAGTTTGATTTGGTTTATTTTCATTTGTTCGTTTTTACTTTTCTTTTTCTTTTTGTTGGTAGATACGGCGATTTATGATCGAGCACGAATTTTATGCACCACTCTCAGATCAGAACAGATTTCGTCACATAACCCGGGAAGTTTCTCTTTTTCCCAATTACTCCATAATTGTGTTAATTGTTGCATTGAGGACACTGCAAATTTTAAGTGTGGGGAGGGGGTTATGTAGACTTATCTGTTTAAATGGGTTCACTTTTTGCTTGTGGATTGTCGTTTTTCAAACTTTTGAAAGCTTTGAAATTTGACCCCAAAATTTTTTCGAAATCTGAGATTGTTTTTGAGACTAAGTTGCTTGCATAGGAGAACACGGAATAGGATTAGTTGAGTAAAAGGATGCCTTGGAATACTAATTACCATGAGTGCCTCACCCAATTCCGTTGAGAGATTGAGCCTTAATTGTTATATCTGTTTATTTCTGTGAGGAATACCGACTTTGACCCAAGGTAGAACTTGTCATTTGAATGCTTGTCGAGACCACATAAGAGGAGTATTTATCACCATTGCACTGATAGAGGCCTTCGTTTCTAACCCTTTTAGCCTTAGTCAGATGACCTCATCATAAGGTTATCTGATTTGCCTAGCCTTTAATTGAAAAGTGTTCTTTCTTTTAACACTATATCCCTTGAAACCATTTTGAGCCTTAGCCTTTTCAGTTGTTACCCACTATACACTTTATCCTTGAGCCTAATTGTTTATCTATCTTTTGGCCGTGACTCAAATTTGAATCTTGAGATGTTTTGATCCAGTTTTTCATATCTGACAGTTTTTATGGGATTGAGATTTGAAAAGAGCCCAAAAGCAACATAGTTGCTGCTCTGAAAAAAAAAGAGAGAAAAGAAAATATTTGAGACTCAAAAAGAAAAGAAATATCAAAAGAGTCGAGAATACAAAAAAAAAAAGAATGAGAGCTGAAAAAGTGAAAAGAATTTGTGCCCCAAATAAGCCATAGGCTTAGGCCAATTCTAAAAAGAAAAAGAGAGAATACTCATCCCAAAAGTCTCATTGTTTGAAAGTCAGATTGCTTCACTGTTTGGATCATTACTGATTGAGTTTTCAAATTTTTGTTGCAAAACCCTTAGTCACTTATATATCCTTTATCCTACCCTTAACCCTTAGCCTAACATTACAACCCTAAAGTCCTCTTGACGGTTGACAAGTTCTCAGTGGTGGAGATTAGATTGGGTGACAAGCTTATCCATGCGGGAATTAGTCGAGTATTGGTGTGATCACTTACATATACACTTTTACCCCCGAGAGATACACCTTAGATTGTTATTCATATTATGTGAGGGTAAAAGGTTGGCCTTGGTATCCGATTGCTTGATGAGTCTTGTTTGTGTGTTCGATTGTGTGAGTATACTTTGTTCTCTTTGATGATCTTGGGTGGAGATAACTTTGGAGTTATCTTTCTTATCTTTCAGTCTTTTGATTGAGGACAATCAAAGCTTAAGTGTGGGGATTTTGATAACACCAAAATTATACATGTTTTGGTTGCGCGTAATCGTATGACTTTACCCCATTTCTCACCCGTTTATGATCATTTCATGCACTAAAAGAGCTTATTATCGTTTGTGAAAGATTTGGAGGCCGTGGAACGGAAAAGTACGAAAAAAGGCGAGAAAACGTGAAAAATGCACAGAGTCAAACAGAAGCTACTTGGCGATCGCGAAATCCTCAATCTGGCGCCGCCAAGTTCGACTGAAGAGAAGACCAGGGTTTGACCTAAGTGTCTGGCGTCACCAAACCAGCAGCTTGGCGATCGCCAGATGGCCCCTGGACGTTTTCCTTTAAATATCAGCCTCCTCCTTCAGTTCTAAACATGTTCGATACACGAGGGAAGTACAGAGAAACGAGAGTGAGAGTACGAAAGGTGCCGATACGCTGCGGAAGTCGATCTTCGATCATCTATCGTTGTATTGTCGGTATCATGTCGATGTCTACTTTTGTTTGTGTTTATGTTTTCATTATGAGTGAGTAGTTTATTAGTAGTGCTTGTCATGATCGATGAACCTTTATGGATGATACTTTGTGATTAATGTTTACTGGTTTGTTTTGATTAATTGAATGTCTTTTATGGTTCTTTTCTGATTGATATTGTTGTGGCAATTTGAATTCAATTGGTTGGGTGTATTTGTTAGACCAAAGCAGATAGACTCCGAAAGGATAATCAACCTACCTTAGCCTGACTTGGACCAAAAGGTTGTGTTAAGGGGTTACTTTGACCAATAGTGACCAGATAGTAAAAGATCCATTGCGATATTGATTAGGAAGGGTTTACCGATTCTAGATTGTGGACCAAACGATTTAGGATTGGAATTAGGAGGATCATATCCTAGTTCATAACCATAATATGCACATGTTAGGGTGTCCGGACTTAAATTCCTACAATAGTCAAAACAACCAAACCTTCGACCTATTCATATCATCCATATTGGGGATTCAATTTATCATGATAAGTACTGCTGTTTTCCTTTATTATAATCTTAAATCAGTATTTTAATTGTTTTCTTAGTTTTTACTTAGTTAATTGTTTCTTTTAAGTATCCAAACCTTTTTTATACAAACCCCCCCTTTAGGTTAATTAAACCGATTCAGACTTTAGTCTACGATAACTTGATCGTTCCCAGTGGTAGATACGATACATGGACTTTCCTACACTATATTACTCACGATCAGGTACGCTTGCCTGTATATGTGGTAAGACGGTGGCTAGGCATTAGAGGTTAAAACTTGTTACGCTTTTTATATACGATAATTACCGCATCAGGGAGGAACATTGTTGTACTGTGAGGGTTGGATTGGAACAAAGTTTGGTCCTCCAAAGGGCACTGCCGCTAGTGCCAGAGGATCAACAGCCTTCTTGGTTCTTCCCCCGGTGATGAATTCCTCATGTTGGACCATCATGCTGAAGAGGTCGTGAAGACCCATGACTCCCAGGTTTCTGCTTAGCTGAATGTTGATGGCCAGGTTTTGCCATTCTGCAGTGAGATTCTTCAGAAACTTCACGTTGACTTCGTACTTGGTCTTCTCAACGCCAAGCCTTCTTAGATCATTGACAAAGGAATTCAGTCTTTGATAGGATTCTGTGAGGGATTCGTTCTCCCGGGCTTTGAAACCTTCATAGGCATTTAGCGCGCTCTCTTTCTGGCTTTCTAGAGCAGTGTCACCACCCTGCATCTGTTGCTCAATCTCCAGCCAGACGTCTCGTGCGTTGGTTAGACTGTCGACTCGTGCGTACATGTCGTTTGGGAGAGCCATGATTAGGAGGGTAAGTGCTCGCTTGTCGACGAGGTGACGTGCTCTCTGTTTCGGGTTGTACATCTCTACAGGCTTTTCAACAACGTATGATGGTAATTCTGGACATGTGTCAGTTCTCGGGACTGCGGCTACGGTAACCGTTGGTCTGACTAGGCCTTCTCGGATGGATTTCATCAGGTTCTCATTCAACAGATCAAGGAAATGAATCATCCGGCGCTTCCATTGCTGATACTCGCCCATCACCAGGACGGGAGGGCGAGATTCGGATCCGATTCCGATGATTTCTTTCGACATCTCTCACTCTCAAAGCAGATCTCTTAGTATGACTGAGTTGGCTAAAGAAAAAGTTTTTGTAAAAAGCAGATACTTTGAGTGCCTCGGGACACAATTAGCGTCAAGTTTTGAAAGATTTGAAAAATAGCTAAGTGTCGGATTCGAGGAACAATTTTGCAAGAGTTCAGGCTCGAAGAGGCGAAATCCGATCTGGAAACTGACGTTTTCCGAATCGGATTCGGCTCACAAGTAAGGGTTCGGAAAAGGCTATTTTCCGATTCGGAAAATGCAGAGTTCGGAAAATGGAAATTTAGTTCGGAAAACGAGGATTAAAGGAGCAAAACCCCAAATCAGAAGGACCAAATTCCGATTCGGAAAAGGTACAAATTCCGATTCGGAGAATAGTACAATTTCTGATTCGGAAATTTTGAACTGAAAGATCAGCTCTTGTTTTCCGATTCGGAAAACCTGTACAGGAACTCCGAAAATCAACTCAAAAACCCTCAAAAACACTTAAAAATTAAGTGTTAAGACCCCCAATTGGTGAGAAAACAGTAGGAAAACAAGGGGGAATCACTTAACACTTATAAACCCTTCTTTTAAAACCCTTTTTGGATTGAAAACCCCAAAATGTATTGAACAAAAACTTTGAAAAAACTTTTTAAAATTCAAAACAAGCCATGGAATCAAACAAGGATTGGCTCTGATACCAATTGTTTGTCCCTTAAATCAGAAATAGAGGAGAAATGGATTGAAATCTACGCTAAATTGATGAACACAAAGCTTAACCAAAGCATCAATGGAGATAAAATAAAATGTTGCAATAAAGAGTAATTTCCAAGTATTATGCATTCATCATCAAAACCCTAACCATCTCATTCCTTAAATAGGAATGAGGTAAAATACAAGATTGTCATAAACAGCCCCTGAGGTTCCAAACCTCTAAACAAGGGCATACAAAAGATAATTGTTCACAAACCAAAGGAATTAAACTAATAAAGCAGTAAATGATAGAACTTCTGACTCTTCACAACAAAGAGGTCTAACACTTTCTTTGTTTTCCGCAAGTTGCCCTTGATCGTTTGTTGTGTTTTCAGCGAAGGATTAGTGGAGCCTTTTGCGGAACCGGAGAGAGGGTTAAAGAAAAAGAACAAAAAGAAATCAAAAGCCAGAAAAGCTCGTCCGAGAGCTTTAATTTTCGACATGGGAGACGAAGCACCTATGTGGAACACAAGAAGGACCGCTCCTACCGTGCCGACGCGACCGATAACGAAGCCGAATCTAGAGACCGAAATCAAGGGTCAATTTCTACACATGATAAAGGAGTTGACTTTTGACGGAAAAGGTGATAGCAATCCCATCAGACACATCGAGAGCTTCAAGGAATATGTGACTTGTTCAAAACCGAAGCAAACCAAGACGCAATCCGTCTTTGGTTATTTCCACTTACGCTTGCGGGGGACGCTAAAGCTTGGCTTCGTTCGTTGGAGCCTAGTTCGATTGCTACTTGGGATGACTTATGATATAAGTTTTTGTCCCGATTCTTTCCGCCATCAAAGATAGAGAAGCTCCGGGACGACATCCGCGCATTCCAACAAGATGAGGACGAGACGATTTCTGAAGCATGGGAGAGGTTCAAACATCTTCTCAATTCGTGCCCGAGTCACGGATTGAACAAGAGTGATCAAGTCCAAACTTTCTATAGTGGGCTGAATTACTCTTCTCGTGGTACTTTGGACTCATCCGCCGGTGGTGTGTCATGTACGAAACTCCCACGCAAGGATACAATGTACTTGAGGATATGCTCATACATAACATCGATTGGAAGTCGGATAAGCGCTTGCACATCCTGAAATTGGTCGGGAAAATCTCTACTGATTTTGATCCATCCGAAAAGTTAGCCGCCATGAAAAACAAACAGGTAGGGTTTGAACGTAAAATAGAAGAACTGATTAAAAGTGTTCATGCTTTACAGGTTGGATGCAAGGAATGCCATGGACCTCCACTCACAAAGGATTTCCCTAACAAGCCGATGATGATGCCCGAGGAGGTGAATTACATCAACCAAGGAAACTACCAAGGGATGTGGAACAATAATCGCAACTTCAACCAAAGACCTCCCGGTTGGTTTGCACCTAACCAAAGAGCGGATGACGAGCAACGAGCATCACTTGAGGATCGACTCTTCCAATTCATGGAGACGCAAAAGAAATTGAATGAAGAGGTAGGCTCATACTTGCGTAATCAACAAAGCGTAATCCAAAATCTTGAATTGCAGGTTGGGCGGATTTCTCAAACTCTAATCGGAAGAACTCAAGGAGAGCTAGCCACACAAACACAAGTCAACCCAAAGGTGGAGGCTTCAAAGACGATGCTTATGGTGGGTGAAGTCACAACAAAGAAGGCGTGGACGGACATCTATAATAAGAAGTACATTCCATCCGATAGCGAGCCGGATTATGCTACTGATTATGATTCGGATGGGATTTCCATTTCGTTTGAGCATCTAGGACTTTGTGGATCCATTGAACTAAGCGACAAGGAAGATGAAGAAGAAGAGGGCAAACAAGGAGGATACGCAGATTTCATAATCCCAAAGAAGGACAAAGGAAAGGAGGAAGCAAAGGAAGAGGATGATGAGCTGATCTACGTTGCACCCATAAAAAACGATCCAGGGAGTTATAGCTTGCCTATTTTTGTTTCTAATAGATTTGAAGGTATGGCTTTAGTTGATACGGGTGCCGCACTTAACATGATGCCTGTTTCATATTGCAGTAAAATGAAGATCAAAACGCTCACACCCACGGCATATCAGTATAGGGGAATTAACGGCTACATGACACGACCACTTGGAATAGCCGAAGCCGTCCCGATACGCATTGGGAAGTTTGTGTATTACACGGACTTTGTTGTTGCCGACCTCCCGAAGGACACGGAGATACCGATCATTCTTGGGAGAGCCTTCCTACATACCGCACAAGCAAATGTAGATATGTGCAATCAAGTGACTACATTGGGATATGGCGATAAACGAATAGCTTTTAACCCCGATGGAAAGCCGGTGACGCACCTCCCTTCGTCTTACATGCATCCTTCCCAATGCTTCAAGGAGAACTCTAAGCGACCTTTACTTCCACATGAGCACTTTTCGAAAACGGAAGACTACCCTAATCCCGTCATGCAAAAAGAGGAGATAGTACTTGACACGGGATCATCTAAGAAGGGGTATAGAAGGAAGAAGGGCTCTTCAGCCCACCGAGCGAAAAAATGAGAGGATATTTGAGTCAAGCTTTAGACTTGGACAAAAATGAAGCGCTTTTCGGGAGGCAACCCGAGCTCTATTTTGTTTCTTTTCAAATTTTCACGTTCTTTGTGTGTTTTTCTAATTTCTTTCATTGATATTGCTTAGATAACCCATTCGGAGTAGCGGAGATCAAAAACGAGAAAATCCGACCGGAAACGAAAAAATTGAAAAACGGAAACAAAAACATTTCGCTAACGCGAAGTGTATAGTTTCGCTAACGTGAAACCAGTTTTCCTTGGTTCAGGTAAGAATTTTCGAATCTAGCGGCGCGAAGGAGTAGTCTCGCGAACGCGAAGGAGGGTTTCATGGGCTTAATTTGAATTAATCGCACTTCGCGATCGCGAAGCCCTAGGCTTAGCGGCGCGAAGTTCGGCCAGACGGGTTTTTAACCCTTGTTTTCTCACTTTTTCAAACACAAATTGCCCTAACTCTCTCTAGCCGCTGCGAAACTTCCTTCCCGACGCGAAATTTCGAGTTTTTGTGCTTCAATTTCTTCAATCAATGGCATCCAAGGTATGTTTCCTAAAATCTCATGGTTGGTTTTCTTGTTTGGATTGGTAAATTAGTACAATTGATGAGTTTGGTTGCTTATGGCTATCAATGCTAGATTACATTGCTCTTGATAGATTGTTTGCTAAAAGTAACTAGTTTGGTACTTAATTGTGATAGATTGTTGGTTGTACTATGTTGGAATTAAATTTGGGGCTAGATTTTGGTATCCTAATTGATATATGCTTGCATGCTAAGTGTGGGGAATTTTCCAAATTCCCTTCCACTTTTGTTCACCTAATTAGGATTGCTATTTGTTTGTAGATGGTTAAAAATTCAAGTGTGGGGATTTTTCCCTTTTGAGCTTTTCATATTACATATGGGTAAATCACTTGAATTTTTAGTTTGGATTGATGTTTTAATCATGTTATGAGCTAAGATGAGTTGAATAAACTAAGACATGGTAAATTGTTTTTGTAGAGAACAAGGTCTACATCCACTTCCGCATCCGCACCCAACTCAAACTATCGGGCGCCGGATGGCTCTCATGCATTCACTTACTTCATGAATGATGCTACTTTGGATGCGTCCAAACAAACCGAGTACCGGGAGATCATGGACCGGATTAAAACTCGTTCGATTGTGATCTTGAGGAGGACCGATTGGGCCACTTTGCAAGCTTTGGAGATCGATGGAGAGGTCAAGGTGACTCTTGAAAAACACGCCATCGGTGAACATGGGCACGAATACTTCATATGCAAGGCTTGGGACCGGGTCTTCAACATCAACGAGGTTCTTTACCGGGAGCTCATCTTGGAGTTCGTGACCACCTACACTTTCAACCCGACCAAAGCACAATTGGACTGTCGGGATAAGTGTATGACTTTCCGACTTGGCGGAATTTGGCATAGCCTCTCTTTAGTCGAGTTCGGGTTTGCTTTGGGTATCTACACCCAACCCGAGGTTAATGACCCCAGTTTTGATGAGTATATGGTAGCTACTTTGAAAACTCAAGACGAGTTCAACCCCCGGGAAATTTGGAGCATTGTTGGTTGTGGTGAGTATACGTCGAACGTCAAGGTTAAGGGTTTGAAGTCTCCTTTGGATCGGCTTCTCCACCACATGTTGGTTCACGCGGTGAATGCGCGTTCTACTAGTGAGGAGAAGATCTCGGTCTATGATCTTTGGTTACTTTTTGAGCTCTCATCGGAGGATCGCTACCCTAATGCACCCTATATCATCGCCGTGCAACTTCAAAAGGCACAGGGGTAGTAGCAAAATGGTTGGTGGCCAATATGTGACGAGACTCGCTAAGCACTTTGGTATTCTTGGCCGAGGTGCCGTGGCTTCGATGATAAGCTTGGGCGAGATGGGTCTCATCGACATGGAGCAACTCAAGGGCATGGGGGTGGTGAAATCGGTCCGTACGTCACATGGAATTCGGTACCATTGGGAGACCCGACCGGAGAGACAAGAACCGAGGGAAAGGCCGACGGTAGAGCATGGTGCTAGTTCGAGTGGGGCAGCGGCAATGGAAGAGCCGGCGGATTGGAGTACATATGCGGGATATCAAGGGATGACGCAACAACTTTCCAACTTACAACTCTCCTTTGATCAGCATCATCAACGGATGGAGTACAACTCCACGGAAACACTCCACCAAACCAATTGGCAAAGTGGAGTGCTCAACCAAGTGGCGGAGCATCTTGGTGTTCAACCGACAACCGCCTATGCTCCATCTCCGTTGTGGCCATTTTCCAATGAAAGTCCGCCCGGTTTCCCGTCATTCGAGGAGTGAAGGAATCATCCTCGTGGCCCCTATTGATCACGATCTTTTATCGCTTTAATTCGATTAGGTTGTTTAAGACAATTTTTATCTTGTTTGTGGTTTGCTTTTATTTTTGTTTTTAGGATATTATGTTTAATTATTTGCTTGTTTCGGATTTTAAGTACTTGTTTTTATTTCTAGTTCGTTTTTACTTTTCTTTGTTTTTCTTTTTGGTAATAGATGAAATTGGTTATGATCGAGCACCGCGTATGGTTCCGGGAATCTCTCTTGATGGAAAAAGTCTCAAAACCCGGGAAGTTTCTCTTTTTCCCAATACTCCTTACTTGTTTTTAATTGTTGCATTGATGACACTGCAAATTTTAAGTGTGGGGAGGGGGTTTTGTAGACTTAACTGCTAATTGTTTGGGTTAACTTTTGCTATTGTTTGAAGTCTGTCGAGAATCTGAAAGCTTTGAAATTTGACTCCAAGTTTTTTCGTAATTTGGGATTCTTTTTTGTCATAGGAGTACTTGCATAGGAGAACACTAAGTGAGATGATTGGAATATGAGTATTGCCTTGGATTTACTAATTACCATGAGTGTCTCACCCGATTCCTTTGAGAGTTTGAGCCTTAATGATTATTTGTTTCGTGAGGATTCACCAATTGAGACCCAAGGTAGAACTTGTCATTTGAATTCTTTTCGAGATCACATAAGAGAAGTATTTATCACCATTGCACTGGTAGAGGCCTTCGTTTCAACCCTTTTAAGTCTTCGTTAGATAACCTCATCTTAAGGTTATTTAATTTGCCTAGCCATTTTGTTGAAAGTGTTCATCTTTAACACTTTATCCCTTGAAACCCATTTGAAGCCTTAGCCTTTTCGTTTCTTTACCCAATTTTGCTATATTATCTTTTAGCCTATTCTTTTTATCTATCTTTTGGCCGTGACTTAAATTTGAAGAGCTTGAGAATTTTTGATCCATTTTGTGTAGAATGTGACAACCCTCCACTTCCCACCTCAGGTTAGTAAAACTTTAACTGCAATACCGGAGCAGAACAGTATTTTAATACTGTCATTTTGTCAAAAATAATATTATATGACAACATTTATTGTGAAAAGGCTAGATAAGTGCCTTTGACGATTATTGAGTCGCCACTATAGTCGGTACGCAAAACCGACTGACTGTTATCAGCAGGTCCCGATTCCGACCACTAGACTGTCGAATTAATTTCTAATTGACCCAAAATACTAAAAATATTAATTTATAATAAGTTCCTTAATGAAAATACGAAAAACTGCTTTTGTTACGCAAAAATCGCAAAAACGCGCGTTTTCGGTAACGGTTTCCAATTTTAGCAGCTTTTTTTACACCCAATGCTACAATAATTCAACTAAACTAAATTATTTGATTTGGGAAATCAGCCATTTGAGTATCTATAGAATAATTATCCTCACATGGTTCAAATTAAAGTAAGAAACATTGAATAAAATCTAGCCAATACATACATCACCAACTTACACACACTTAACATCAACTCAACACTCACCTCACCACCTCTCTCCCTCTCTTTTCCCTCTCCCAAAACCGGCCACAAGGCCATGGTTTTGCCATCTCCCCTCTCCCAAATCCTAGTATAAATACACACATACCCCTTCCCATTTCATTTGTTCAACTTCACTTTCTCTCACTAAACTCTCTCACTAAGAAATTCTCTCTAGCTTTCTTCATACACTTCTCTTATTCTTGAAGATATTCATCAATCTTCAAGAACACATTCAAGGTAAATATGATTATCTTCATCAATCTTCTTCTCTAAATCATCATCTCCCAATGTTGTGAGATGGAAGTATCTTGCATTTAAGCAAGGAAAATATCTATGATCAACCAAATAAGTTGGGTAGTTTGAATGATCTTCAAAACTCTTAATTATTGCTTAGAATTCTTGTTCATCCTTTAAATTCTTGTTCATATACTACTATGTATAATCTTGTACATTTTATTTCAAGTACTTCTTTTCTTTTATACAAAATCCACCATACTTTGGTGTAGATGAAATCACTAGTCAAATACCCTTTCTTTGCTAAGCAATAAGTGAGTTGATGACTAGTGATTCCTATCTTCTTATGATCATCCATCACCTTGTATAGGGTATGGATGATTTCATATAGCCAAATACCCTTTTCTTTGCTTGGATCATCAAAAATTCAAGCAATAAGTGAGTTGATGGCTTATGATTATAATCTAGATGTTTATTTTGGTATATATGTAAATGCATGTGTAAAATGTGATTATGAAGTTGATATTCCTTCAATCACATCTGGACTTGAGTTTTGGTAAAGAGAAATCATCATAAAAACCATTAAACAAAAGAAATATTGTGTTATACAACAACTAGTCTAAAATTTTGTCCAACAGATTCTGGACAGATTCGGACCCGACTTTGAGAGGCCATAACTCCCTCATAAAATGTTCAAATGACATGATTCTTTTTTTTTAAATCAAGTTCATTGAGTTATCTTTCAAACCCCACTGGCCGTTTGCAAAAATTCCAAGTTTCGGACCCTCAAACAGTCCGTACAAAAAGATTGCACAACAGCTCTATTTGCTGTCACTATTTTAATAAACCTTCTGTTTGAGGATCTTAATCTTTTCCAAAAACTATGAAATTTGGTCAGTAAATAGTAAACTCATATGGCTAAAACATATTAAAATTTCGTGATTTTTGGAGTTGTGAATCATACCCAAATGCATGCCCCAAACAGCCTCCGAATCTGTCAAGAATTACTAAAAGCTGAAAAGTGTTATTTTATGTAAACTTGTATTTTTCTAAAACACCTTTATAAAGAATAAATTGTTGGACATAAAAAGATTATTTGAAGAATAAGATGAGGTAGAATTAATATGAAAACGCACATGCATGACCATATACCAATTATCACGTTTCGGTTATAATCATAAGAGCGCGTATTTTTCGACAACCGTTACAAAAACTAAAAGATTCGTTCGCGCGTATAATTTTACTTAAGGAACATAATTGGGTCAAGGAACTTATTAAAATACTTTATATCACTAGGTCGGAATTCGGTGGAACCTCGCTAACTTGGGACTCTCGAACTAGTAACTCGGTGAGTTATTCACGGCCCCTTTTTACGTTTTTACATTTTTGGGTGAAAAGCATGATAAAACTACCGGTTGATTAAAATTTTGAAACTATTTTTGAAAAGACTATTTGGAACGATTTATTGTGGAACGATTTATTTGTGGAACGATTTTTGTGGCTATGGTATGCATACTTATCTAGATTAATTGGGTGTTTTTCTTATCGCAAGTCCTCGTACACACTACTAAGTCTAATTCACTGCGGTGGACCGAGTAATCAATGGTAGCGCTATCGGGTTGGCAACCCCACCTTTCGTACCCCGCTTGCAACGGGGTTGGAAACGATAACGATTGGTGTTTAATTACTTTTTGTGGAACGATTGTTGTGTCATGTTGCGATAAGCATGACATTGCGGGGCAAAAACTATGCTTCTAGGAGATTAGTAGTGGCTCGATAATCTTGTGAGTAAGTATTGCATGATAAGTACCATATGCCGGGATTTTGCGAGACACGCGCATGATCCAACTATTAAGCTTCTTGCTTGAACTTATTATCTCCGGTATTATTTTTGGAACGCGAACTATATGAATGTGTGTTGTTAAACCCGTGAACTCACCAACTATGACGATAGTTGACTTTTTAACTCTAATGCTTTTCAGGCGATCCAAAGTAAGAAGAACGAAATGCACGTGTGTTACACCTTCATGCATATCAAGACTAAATTTCCTTTCCGTTGTAGTTTAATTTTCCTTGTAATAATTTTAAGACTTTAACGTGATGTAATAGTGTAGACTTAACTATTTTGATATGCTACGGTGTTTATTGTCTATACTTTGAGTTGTGCTACTTTGCGCTGTTACACTCCGTGTGTAACACCCCGATACCCAAAATATCATAATAAATGTAAATACACAATAATCATAAATCCCAGTGATCTAATACGCATAATACTCAGAATTCTCAACCCAAAAGTAAATGGTTAAAGAGTGCATGCGGAACAACCCTCCACAGCTGAGATTCTAATTAGGTCAAAACTCTACTCCAGACCAGCAACGCGACTCTAGACATCTACCTTTTCCTTGCCTCTAGCTGCTCGATCTTTTCCTGAAAAGATTTTAGATTTTGGAAAACGAGGGTTAGACCGTAAGGTCTAGTGAATTCCCTCAAAAACAGTTTACAATACAGTTCCGGCCCGCTGGCCGTAAAATCAGTTATCACAAGGTACCAGGAAAGCATCATGAGTAATAAAGTCACAACACAACAACCGGATGGCCGGATCCCCCGGATTCTCATTTAAGGAGTGACGAACGTAGTCCGTGCCTCGCACCATCCCACAAACAACCTCACGTGGCAGGATCTCCCAGATTCTCATTTAAGGAGTGACGGACGTAGTCCGTGCCTCACACCACTAACTTCCCAGGGATGTACGGTCCCATGGTACATATTACTCACGATGCAATTCCGAAACATTAAAACAGCATGCATATGATGATCATCAGTATAGCATTCACAACCATTTATAATTTCACAAATTCACATTAATATCATTATCAAAACATTTGCAAACCGAATGGATATGTTTAAAACAGTAAAAGCAGTCCATTCATTTTCAGGCAAGGGAACTCACCTGAGCTTATCTCGCTGATTACTCTATCTCCTGATATCTGTATAAATTCCTAAGGCATTAGAGATTCGCACTTAGACAACACACAACTAGGATACCCCTAGGCAGACTTAGCACGGGGGTTCCGCTACCCGGTTAGCGGACGGGGTCAAGGGGAGCTAACGACAAAACCTTCCAAGGGGTTAAACTACTATGGAAAAATCCTTCTCCGAAAATAACCCTAACGACAAAACCTTCCAAAACTCGACTCGGAAAAGCACAAAATCCGATTCGGAAAACCTACCATTTTCCGATTCGGAAAATGGTAATTTCCGATTCGGAAATCCCGACTCATAATCCGCATACCAAATGTAACGAGGTCAAAATAACGACTTAACTAGCCAATTTCCCGATTCGGAAAACGTAGGTTTCCAGTCCGGGAAAGGCATGACGAAACGAAACACTTCCGAAAACACCACATATTTTCCGATTCGGAAAACATAAATTCCGATTCGGAAAATATGATTTTCCGATTCGGAAAACATAAATTCCGATTCGGAAAATATGAATTCCGACTCGGAAAACGAGGACAGTTCCGAAAACAGCCTAAAATCGATCAAAATCGATTCTAATCAGATCCAATTGAATCCAAACTAATCCCAAAGCAAATATACGACAATTAACAGTGATCTTACACTATTCGGGCATCGAGATCTTACCTTACGAAGCGAAAATCCCCTACTAAAGCTTGATGATGATACTTCCTTCCAAAACACACACTTCACACACTAACACTTCCAAAAATGGTTTAATTTTAGGGTTTAGGGTTTAAATACCTAGGGTTTTGGGCCAAGCCCATACCTTAAATGGTAAAGGCCCATGCCATTAGACTTTTCAATAGTCACATAATTAACCCTAAAATTCCTCATATTCTCACAAAAGGTCAATTGACAGTAACTTAACTTATTTAACTCCACCTAGGATCTTGGTTATTACATCACACCCCCCTTAAAAGAATTCCGTCCCGGAATTCACTCAACAAACAGGTGTGGGTATCTTTCTCTCATCTCTAACTCTGCCTCCCAAGTACACTCCTGTCCCTTATGGAACTTCCACTGGACTTTCACCAAGTCAATCTCCTTATTCCTCAGCTTACGGATTTTCCGATCCACTACTGCTACCGGTTCCTCTACGAAATTTAATTTTGGATCAACACTTATCTCTTGTAGAGGTATTGCTGCATCTGGTTCCGCTAAACACTTCCGTAGGTTCGAAACGTGGAAAGTGTTATGAACTCCTCTTAGTCCTTCCGGCAACTCTAGCCTATAGGCTACGGGTCCGATTCGCTCAATAATCTCATACGGCCCAATATAACGAGGACTCAACTTTCCCTTTTTCCCAAAGCGTATCACTCCTTTCCAAGGTGATACCTTAAGCATCACACGATCTCCTACTTTGAATTCTATATCCTTCCTACGCTTGTCCGCATAGCTCTTTTGTCGATCCCTGGCCGTCTTCAGTCGTTCTCGTACTTGGTTGATCTTATCTGAAGTAATTTGGACAATTTCTGGTCCGGCAAGCTACTTTTCTCCGACTTCATTCCAACATAATGGTGTCCTACACTTCCGCCCATAAAGTATCTCATATGGTGCTGCCTCAATACTGGAGTGATAACTGTTGTTGTAGGCGAACTCGATCAACGGTAGATGATCCTCCCAAGAACCTCCAAAGTCTAAGACACATGCCCGCAACATGTCTTCCAAAGTTTGGATAGTCCGCTCGCTTTGTCCGTCCGTCTGCGGGTGATACGCGGTGCTCAAATTGACCCGCGTTCCCATTTCTCGTTGAAAGCTTTGCCAGAATGTCGAAGTAAATCTGGCGTCTCGATCTGACACAATAGACACGGGCGTTCCGTGAAGTCGTACAATCTCCGCTATATAAAGTCTCGCGAGTCTTTCCATAGAATACGTTTCCTTCATTGGTAAGAAATGAGCTGACTTCGAAAGTCGGTCGACTATTACCCAAATAGTGTCGTAACCCTTAGGCGTTCGGGGTAGTTTCGTCACGAAATCCATGGTAACATGCTCCCAAGTCCATTCCGGTATAGGCAACTGTTGTAGGTTACCATACGGTCGCTGATGTTCGATCTTTACTTGTAGACAAGTCACACACCTCTCGACGAAATGAGCGATATCCTTCTTCATTCCCGGCCACCAATAACTGTGCCTCAAACCGTGATACATCTTGTTCGTTCCAGGATGAACTGCGTACTTTGATTTATGTGCCTCAACCAAAATCTTCTTTCGTAGATCTCCAAGTTTTGGAACCCAGATCCGATTTCCAAGACACTTCAAACCCTCGGTGTTCGTTACTAACGTATCCAGAAATCCTACCATTCGCTCGCCCTTCAAGTTCTCCTCCTCCGATGCTTTCTCTTGCCATTCTTTGATCTCCGACTTGAGGTCCGGTACAATGCTGATTCGGTAAGCCACAATACCTATTCGGGAATCCACAATGCCGGGTTTGACTTTTCCTCCTTTTCGACTTAAGGCATCCGCTACAACATTTCCCTTCCCCGGGTGGTAAAGAATCTCACAATCGTAGTCGCTAAGTAGTTCAATCCATCGCCGTTGCCTCATGTTGAGCTCCTTCTGACTAAGAAGATACTGAAGACTCTTGTGATCCGTATAAATTTGACACTTCACGCCGTAGAGGTAGTGTCTCCAAATCTTCAAAGCAAACACCACGGCAGCCAATTCCATGTCGTGGGTTGGATAGTTAAGCTCGTGATCCTTCAATTTCCTTGATGCATAAGCTATCACCCTCCTATCTTGCATGAGGACACACCCCAAGCCTAATTTTGACGCATCACAATAAACTACAAATCCATCCGTACCATTTGGTAGAGTGAGAATGGGCGCGCTAGTCAATTTTCCTTTCAAGTTGTTGAAGGCATACTCGCATGTAGATGTCCACTCGAATTTGACGTCCTTCCTTGTAAGCTCCGTAAGCGGTGTGGCGATTGCCGAGAAATGCTCGATAAATCTTCGGTAGTAACCCGCCAATCCAAGGAAACTTCGCACCTCCGAGGGAGATTTTGGCGACTCCCAGTCCTTAATGGCCTCAATTTTAGCTGGATCCACCTTGATTCCCTCTTGCGTCACGACATGCCCCAAGAACTGAACTTCCTTTAGCCAAAACTCACATTTCGAAAACTTTGCGTAGAGCCGCTCTCGCTTAAGCATTTCCAAGATCTTTCGTAGGTGATTGCCGTGCTCCTCGGCCGTCTTTGAGTAGATCAAAATGTCGTCGATGAAGACGATGACGAATTTATCCAAATACGGTCTACATACTCTATTCATCAAGTCCATAAATGCTGCTGGCGCGTTCGTAAGCCCAAATGACATCACAAGAAACTCATAGTGTCCGTAACGAGTTCGAAAAGCCGTCTTTGGAATATCTTCTTTTCTAACCTTGAGTTGATGATAACCTGATCGCAAATCAATCTTCGAGAAGAACTTAGCCCCTTGCAGTTGGTCAAACAAATCATCAATCCTTGGCAACGGATACTTGTTCTTGACGGTGACTTTGTTGAGTTCTCGGTAGTCGATACACATCCTCATGGTGCCGTCTTTCTTCTTCACGAACAACACCGGTGCTCCCCAAGGCGAAGTACTCGGGCGAATAAATCCCTTGTCAAGAAGCTCTTGTAGTTGTGCCAACATCTCTTTCAACTCCGACGGTGCAAGTCGATACGGCGCTTTAGCGATGGGCGTCGCTCCGGGTACTAAATCGATCCGAAACTCGATCTCTCGATCTGGCGGTAGACTAACTAAATCTTCCGGGAAAACCTCCGGGTAATCACGAACAACCTCGACATCCTTTACCCCTAACTTATCTTTCTTTGAGTCTACAACATGAGCCATAAACCAAACACATCCCTTTCTAATACATCGATTTGCCTTAATCACCGAAATCAAGCTAGTACTCCTATTCCTCTTAGCGCCATAAACTACGGCCGTTCTCCCATCCGGTAATTTGATACGAACCATCTTTTGCTCACAGTCTATCTTCACCTTGTTTCTAATCATCCAATCCCATCCTAAAACCACGTCCAAACTTTCCATAGGTATAAGTCTTAACACTACAGGTACTAGGCATCCTTCCAATTCTACGGTGCAACCTTTCGCAAACTCTCTAACCCACACTCGCCCATTGGCGGTGTCCGCCTCATAAGGATGGTCTAATGGTTCAAGATTTACACAACATTGTTTAAGAAGCTCAGGGGTAGCATACGAATAGTCCGAACCAGTATCAAATAACACTTTCGCACGTATAGAGTTAACCAGAAATGTACCTGTGACCACTTCCGGTGCTTCCTCCGCTTCCTCGGCAGTCATCCTGAAGGCTCGACTCCTTGCTAGAGTTGGTGCCGCTTTCCGATCATCTCGGGCCTCAGTCGCACGCCCTCCAGTCATCGGTGCTCCACCCCTCTTCAGCTGGGGACAGTCGGTCCTGATGTGGTCTGGAGAACCACATTGATAACATGATCTCCTCCCCGGACAATCCTTCGACAAATGACCCGGCTTTCCACACTGAAAGCAAGTAACTGGTCCTGACTGACAATTTCCCCGATGCACACGGTGGCACTTGCCACAAGGTCTCTGACTCGAACTCTGATTCCCGCGATGCTCAAACCTCGGGGCCTTACCCCCTCTCAGATCACTAACTGGTCCAGACCACTTCCTTTTCTCTCCCATCTGTTCAGACATCTGACGATCCTTCTCTCTCTCGATCAACTCAGCCGCGTTGATAGCAGCCAAAAAGGTAGCCGGATCTTTCCCCATTACAAACTCCCGAATGGTTCCCTTCAAACCCCAGATATACCTTTCCACTCTTCGCTCCTCAGTCGGTACATATATCTCAGCAAATCTCGATTTCTCGATGAAACGGGTAGTGTACTCTTGTACTGACAGTGATCCTTGCTTCAGCTGAAGAAACTCCTCTTCCATCTTCTTAGTCGCAGCCAAAGGGCAGAATTGCGACCTAAACTTCGCCACGAAGCTCTTCCAAGGCATAGATCTCACAACCTCAGTCCCTCTTCCCCCGGTCTCAACGTTCCACCAGTGTAAGGCATCCGCCTTCAGCATCGATCGCGCGAATACTACCTTGTCCTCGGCTGCACACTTACACGTCTCAAATACCATCTCGATCTCCTCGATCCATCGTAAAGCTAAAACCGGATCCCGCTCCCCTTTGTAAGTAGGAGGCTTGCATGCAACGAACGTCTTGTAGCTACATCCATGAGTCGATTTGGGTAGATCCCCAACTGCAGGTGGTGTTTGTTGCGAACCTCCGCCGATCACAGTAGCCGGCGGGCTAGTCATTCCGGAATCCTCTCGACCACCACCAGACTTCGACTTCTCTTGTTGGTTCAGTAAGGTCTGTAAAGCATCCTGAATCTTATCCATCTCCGTCTGAAAGGCCTCATGAGTAACAAAAGCTGCCGGTTGGCTAGCGGAACTCTCCTGATGAGATGGTTCTGGTTCGACGCGTGGTCCTTCACTCTGAATCCTACGATTACCCCTAGTTTGACGACGAGCTCCATCATCTACCACTGTTGCAGCTCTACGAGCTCCTCCTCTCCCCCGACCTTTACCCCGACCACCAGCCTTTCCTCGAACCGCGGTCGTACGAGCAGGCGGCGGTGGGGCCTCAGGTTCCGGTATCACCCTGCTTCGAAGGCTACGTCCGGCCATCGATACTGAAATAGTAGCATAAAATTTAGATAACCCTAGACGACTGGATTTACAGGCAGTGTGAGTATTCACATGTATTCATGGTCCCGTGACTACACTGGCCAGGTGTAAGCACGTTTCCATGGAACACGCTAGTCCTCGCACTTCCATACCCGACCACGACTCATAGGCAAAATTCTAATGTCCTAATATCTCAGCTGTGTCCCCAATCCTACAGTTTAAGACTAGGCCCAATCCTGGTCACCTAATTCACTTAAACTAGTGCTCTGATACCAATTTGTAACACCCCGATACCCAAAATATCATAATAAATGTAAATACACAATAATCATAAATCCCAGTGATCTAATACGCATAATACTCAGAATTCTCAACCCAAAAGTAAATGGTTAAAGAGTGCATGCGGAACAACCCTCCACAGCTGAGATTCTAATTAGGTCAAAACTCTACTCCAGACCAGCAACGCGACTCTAGACATCTACCTTTTCCTTGCCTCTAGCTGCTCGATCTTTTCCTGAAAAGATTTTAGATTTTGGAAAACGAGGGTTAGACCGTAAGGTCTAGTGAATTCCCTCAAAAACAGTTTACAATACAGTTCCGGCCCGCTGGCCGTAAAATCAGTTATCACAAGGTACCAGGAAAGCATCATGAGTAATAAAGTCACAACACAACAACCGGATGGCCGGATCCCCCGGATTCTCATTTAAGGAGTGACGAACGTAGTCCGTGCCTCGCACCATCCCACAAACAACCTCACGTGGCAGGATCTCCCAGATTCTCATTTAAGGAGTGACGGACGTAGTCCGTGCCTCACACCACTAACTTCCCAGGGATGTACGGTCCCATGGTACATATTACTCACGATGCAATTCCGAAACATTAAAACAGCATGCATATGATGATCATCAGTATAGCATTCACAACCATTTATAATTTCACAAATTCACATTAATATCATTATCAAAACATTTGCAAACCGAATGGATATGTTTAAAACAGTAAAAGCAGTCCATTCATTTTCAGGCAAGGGAACTCACCTGAGCTTATCTCGCTGATTACTCTATCTCCTGATATCTGTATAAATTCCTAAGGCATTAGAGATTCGCACTTAGACAACACACAACTAGGATACCCCTAGGCAGACTTAGCACGGGGGTTCCGCTACCCGGTTAGCGGACGGGGTCAAGGGGAGCTAACGACAAAACCTTCCAAGGGGTTAAACTACTATGGAAAAATCCTTCTCCGAAAATAACCCTAACGACAAAACCTTCCAAAACTCGACTCGGAAAAGCACAAAATCCGATTCGGAAAACCTACCATTTTCCGATTCGGAAAATGGTAATTTCCGATTCGGAAATCCCGACTCATAATCCGCATACCAAATGTAACGAGGTCAAAATAACGACTTAACTAGCCAATTTCCCGATTCGGAAAACGTAGGTTTCCAGTCCGGGAAAGGCATGACGAAACGAAACACTTCCGAAAACACCACATATTTTCCGATTCGGAAAACATAAATTCCGATTCGGAAAATATGATTTTCCGATTCGGAAAACATAAATTCCGATTCGGAAAATATGAATTCCGACTCGGAAAACGAGGACAGTTCCGAAAACAGCCTAAAATCGATCAAAATCGATTCTAATCAGATCCAATTGAATCCAAACTAATCCCAAAGCAAATATACGACAATTAACAGTGATCTTACACTATTCGGGCATCGAGATCTTACCTTACGAAGCGAAAATCCCCTACTAAAGCTTGATGATGATACTTCCTTCCAAAACACACACTTCACACACTAACACTTCCAAAAATGGTTTAATTTTAGGGTTTAGGGTTTAAATACCTAGGGTTTTGGGCCAAGCCCATACCTTAAATGGTAAAGGCCCATGCCATTAGACTTTTCAATAGTCACATAATTAACCCTAAAATTCCTCATATTCTCACAAAAGGTCAATTGACAGTAACTTAACTTATTTAACTCCACCTAGGATCTTGGTTATTACATCACACCCCCCTTAAAAGAATTCCGTCCCGGAATTCACTCAACAAACAGGTGTGGGTATCTTTCTCTCATCTCTAACTCTGCCTCCCAAGTACACTCCTGTCCCTTATGGAACTTCCACTGGACTTTCACCAAGTCAATCTCCTTATTCCTCAGCTTACGGATTTTCCGATCCACTACTGCTACCGGTTCCTCTACGAAATTTAATTTTGGATCAACACTTATCTCTTGTAGAGGTATTGCTGCATCTGGTTCCGCTAAACACTTCCGTAGGTTCGAAACGTGGAAAGTGTTATGAACTCCTCTTAGTCCTTCCGGCAACTCTAGCCTATAGGCTACGGGTCCGATTCGCTCAATAATCTCATACGGCCCAATATAACGAGGACTCAACTTTCCCTTTTTCCCAAAGCGTATCACTCCTTTCCAAGGTGATACCTTAAGCATCACACGATCTCCTACTTTGAATTCTATATCCTTCCTACGCTTGTCCGCATAGCTCTTTTGTCGATCCCTGGCCGTCTTCAGTCGTTCTCGTACTTGGTTGATCTTATCTGAAGTAATTTGGACAATTTCTGGTCCGGCAAGCTACTTTTCTCCGACTTCATTCCAACATAATGGTGTCCTACACTTCCGCCCATAAAGTATCTCATATGGTGCTGCCTCAATACTGGAGTGATAACTGTTGTTGTAGGCGAACTCGATCAACGGTAGATGATCCTCCCAAGAACCTCCAAAGTCTAAGACACATGCCCGCAACATGTCTTCCAAAGTTTGGATAGTCCGCTCGCTTTGTCCGTCCGTCTGCGGGTGATACGCGGTGCTCAAATTGACCCGCGTTCCCATTTCTCGTTGAAAGCTTTGCCAGAATGTCGAAGTAAATCTGGCGTCTCGATCTGACACAATAGACACGGGCGTTCCGTGAAGTCGTACAATCTCCGCTATATAAAGTCTCGCGAGTCTTTCCATAGAATACGTTTCCTTCATTGGTAAGAAATGAGCTGACTTCGAAAGTCGGTCGACTATTACCCAAATAGTGTCGTAACCCTTAGGCGTTCGGGGTAGTTTCGTCACGAAATCCATGGTAACATGCTCCCAAGTCCATTCCGGTATAGGCAACTGTTGTAGGTTACCATACGGTCGCTGATGTTCGATCTTTACTTGTAGACAAGTCACACACCTCTCGACGAAATGAGCGATATCCTTCTTCATTCCCGGCCACCAATAACTGTGCCTCAAACCGTGATACATCTTGTTCGTTCCAGGATGAACTGCGTACTTTGATTTATGTGCCTCAACCAAAATCTTCTTTCGTAGATCTCCAAGTTTTGGAACCCAGATCCGATTTCCAAGACACTTCAAACCCTCGGTGTTCGTTACTAACGTATCCAGAAATCCTACCATTCGCTCGCCCTTCAAGTTCTCCTCCTCCGATGCTTTCTCTTGCCATTCTTTGATCTCCGACTTGAGGTCCGGTACAATGCTGATTCGGTAAGCCACAATACCTATTCGGGAATCCACAATGCCGGGTTTGACTTTTCCTCCTTTTCGACTTAAGGCATCCGCTACAACATTTCCCTTCCCCGGGTGGTAAAGAATCTCACAATCGTAGTCGCTAAGTAGTTCAATCCATCGCCGCTGCCTCATGTTGAGCTCCTTCTGACTAAGAAGATACTGAAGACTCTTGTGATCCGTATAAATTTGACACTTCACGCCGTAGAGGTAGTGTCTCCAAATCTTCAAAGCAAACACCACGGCAGCCAATTCCATGTCGTGGGTTGGATAGTTAAGCTCGTGATCCTTCAATTTCCTTGATGCATAAGCTATCACCCTCCTATCTTGCATGAGGACACACCCCAAGCCTAATTTTGACGCATCACAATAAACTACAAATCCATCCGTACCATTTGGTAGAGTGAGAATGGGCGCGCTAGTAACACCCCGATACCAATTAGAGGAATCCACTCTATATTCCTTATTCCTGTTTCCGCTTTAGCGGGGTGTGACATAGAATCTGACAAAATTAGAGGGATTGTGAAAGAGCATAAAAAAAGAGAAACAATATATATATATATGAAAGAGAAAAGTTCGAAAGTCGACTTGAAAAAAAAAATAAGAAATATCAAAAGGGTCAAGAAAAGAAAGAGTTGAAAAAAAAAGAAGAAGAAAGAAAGAAAAAGAATTTGAGCCTAACAAAGTAATATACTTGGGCCTATTCTAAAAATGCTCATCCCGGAAGTAAAGTTGAAGTTAAAGTCAGATAGTATTCTCAATCGTCTTTGATCATTACTGATTAAGTTGTTCAAGTTTTTGTTGCACTTATTCTTAGTCACTTATAAATATCCTTTATCCTACCCTAACCTTAGCCTAACGTTACAACCCTTAAGTCCTCTTGACGGTTGACAACTTCTCAGTGGTGGAGATTCGATTTGGTGACAAGCTTATGCATGCGGGAATCAGTTGAGTAATTGGTGTGATCACTATATATACATACACTTTTACCCTTTGAGAGATACACTTGATGTTTACATATATTGTGAGGGTAAAAGGTGGGTCCTTGGCAATCGAGTGTTCTTTGAGTCTTGCGGTGTATTTGAATATGTTTGTTGCTTTTGTGTTCCTTAGATGATTTCAAGTGGAGATAATTTTGGTGTTATCTATCTTATCTTTCAGTTCTTTGATTGAGGACAACCAAATCTTAAGTGTGGGGATTTTGCTAACTCCAAAATTATACATGTTTTGGTAGTTCGGTTTTGTAATGTTTTACCCCATTTTAACCCGTTTTCTGGATGTTTTACTCACGAAAGATATTAAATATTGGTTTTACAGGTTTTGGAGACCCTTGAGCGGAAAAGTACTAAAAGTTGTGAAAAAGTGGGAAAAAGTGCAAAATAGGAAACAGAAGTCCTTCGCGTCCGCGAAGTGCTATTTCTCGCACCGCGAAGTGGAGGATTTCTAGAAGATTCCTGCTTTTTGTTGACTTCGCGTTCGAGTTCAGAGGTTTGGCGTTCGCGAAATGTTTAAAGACCCCTGATGGAATATTCTAGAAGAAGCTGATTTGAAGAATTAGGATTCGTTAAGTGGTTCGCGCCGCGAAGCTGCTCTTCGCGATCGCGAAGTGGGTCGAGCAACACTTTTAAATACGGGTTCCAGACCTGTTTTTGATATATATAGTCATAAAAATTAGATAGCTTTATTCCAGAGTCAGTTTGCAGTAAAAAGAGAGAGAGGATATATTTTATGAGCGTAGACCGTGGAAAGATTGTTACCCGGAGTCTGCTTTCCGGTGTCCGATCATCTTCAGTTTCACGGTGGGTCTAAAGTTTGTCTTTTTATTCTTTAATTGCTGTTTTTAGTCATGTCTAGTGAGTAGTAGTTTTGTTAGTGCTTGTTATGGTTTCGATGAACCTTGTTGGATGATATTTTGATAGTTAATTTATTTAGTAGTTTTGTTTGATTGATTGAATGTTTATCTTTGATTCCTAGTTAGTGTTTTAACTGTGGCTATGTGAACTTGTTGGTTGGGTGTATCTATTACTAGATAGGTAGACTCCTTCGAGATAATCAACCTCCTTTATCTCTCGTTCCGGTAAAACGGAGTGAATTGATAAATAGTGTGCTGAACCATAGGTGGACTATTTAGTAGGATCCCACGACTTGGCGTTGACTAGGGTGACTTTTACTAGACTGCCTGACAACCAGTCCTTGTATTTGGGCCGGGAGACCAACCTGGTTTATAATTGAAGATAATACATGTTAGGGTGCTTTTAGCTTAAATTCCTACAATAATCAACTAAACTACACTTTTGTGACTTAAATAACTCATCCACAAGGGGATTCAACCTAAACCATAATAAGAACTACCTTTGTCAATTATTGTTTTAAGTAAAGTTTCAATCTTTTTCTGTTTTGAAATTGAGAAAACCCCCTTTTTGGTTAATTAAGCTCTTAAGATTTGTTTTAAGTAACTTGACCGTTCCCAGTGGTAAGAACGATACCCAGACTTTCCTAGACTGTATTACTATCGATCAGGTACGCTTGCCTGTGAATGGTGATTAGTTGAGGTTATTTTGTGGTTAAACTTGGTTCTGTTTTAATATATACATTTTACACCATCACCTGCGAGTTAGAGTAAACGATATCGTAGGTCTTCAGATCGATCAGAAGGCAGTTAAACCTCTAATGGGTCTGGGCCAAAGTTTCACCTTTAGCAGCGATGAACTTCTCATACTGACGTGTGAGGTGAATCTTTCTAGATTCTATGAGAGCATCAGCACCCTCATATTGGATACAGAGAGTATCCCATATCTCTTTAGCTGTCTTAAGCTTACTGATGGAGTGAAATACTTCATCAGAAAGAGACATGGCTATCAGAGACCTTGCCTTGGTGTCAACGTTCACCAGGCGCTTGTCTTCGTCTGTCTAGTTGGACACCAGCATGACGAAGGTTCTTTCAGGAGCAGCGGGAGTGGTGGTAGTAGCAGCAACAGCTGGAACTATTGAAGTGGAAACAAATGGTCCATGTTCTAAGAAGTAGGGGATTTGAGGATCGGAACCAGAAAGAAAGAGTTCCATTCTTGACTTCCATAGAGGGAAGTTATCAGCATTGAATCTGGGTGGCTTTGCGAGAGATCCAGATTCGAGATAAGTATCTTTAGGGGTATAGAAGATGGACCAATGTGTGTTTGAAGAACAACACTACGTTCCTATTTATACCCCATGCATTAAATGCATGCCATCCCCAACTTTATACGTGTCAGGTAAAGGTTGGGTTTGGTGTACTATTGTACCATAAAGTAATGCCCATGCGTGGTAGGGTGATGGCCTATGGTAAACAGTTGCCTTATGGGTGATAAGTACGGAGGGAACAGTAAAGAGACATCCCTTTTGTACTATTGTCAGAAAGGCAAATCAAATCTTTTTTGTGCATATAGGACAAGAAGACAAATATATTATTCTTAAAAGTACAAGTCACTGATCAAGACTTAGAGTCGCTGATCCTTGGGAAAGATCGGGGAGGTACTGTGACTTGTTCTCTTTGGAACGTCATGTAAGAGTAGTCAGCTAGCTATCACTGATATCAACTTCAGATCATTAGCATCGCTGACTCTATCATCAGTTTGCATCAATAGATGGTGCTGATGGTTTCATAGTGACATGACAATTTGTTTCAAAGGATACTTAACTGATGTCAGCTCTCACTGATACTGAACGGAGTCAGTGATCAGCGATCGCTGATGTCCAAACTATCAGCGAGACAGACTCGCTGAAGTATTGAACTTCATCACAACAGTGCTAAGTATTTTTCAGTTATTAGACAAGGATCATTGGTATTTCATCAAGTCATAGAGGAGCTGGATCAACAATTTTCACAATATATTTGCAGTGTCCGCACTCTCAAACACCTCACCCTTGCAACCAATGAACAATCTTATTATGGAGGATACATACCTGAATCAACTTGGGATTTTCCAGCTTTAGAAACTCTTAGTTTGAGTAATATGCAATTTGGTGAAAGGTATCGAGATAACAGTCTCAACCTTTTTTCCAAGTGTGTGAACTTGAAAGATCTCACTTTACGTCGATTTTCCGTGTCAGGCCTGGATACTTTCAATATCTGTACTTCGAAACTTCCTACTCTTACGATTACCGATCCTGACACTTTTCCTAAGGTTTTCAATGTGGTTGCTCCCCAACTTCAGAATCTGACAGCATCATTCAACACTTCAATGAAACTTAGGAGCCATAGAGCTTTTAGCTTCAAATTTCTGCAGTTTTCCACAGAGGGCTTGGATTCTCTATAGAAGGTGAATCTCTCCTTCCCATGGAGTCCTTACGAAGACGAGATATATGCTCCGCAACTACTCGATTTGTTCCGGAAACTTCACAGTGCCAAATTTCTTATCCTTGATACGAGCATCATTGAGGTATATAAGTATCAATTTTCATGGTCATTGAATAATAGTATCCTTATTGTTGCTATTTAAAGTAATGGCTACTTTGTGTTTCAAAACTAGACAATCACCAAGCAATTTAACAACCATTGACATTGTTGATAAGTTTTGAGTAACTATCCCATATTCGTTTATGAACCTATTGCTCAAGAAAAGAATAGGAAGTGCATATATATATGTATGCATCTTGTCTATTAGTATATTTATGAAGACTATATTGTTAGTTTCTATTTGTTTATGTATGTGTATTTGTTTGTTTGTCGTGTTCCAAGGCTATCTCCTCATGCTTAGATCAACTCTGGCATGAACCTTGCCCTTTCAATAACTCGAAGTGTGTGCAGCAAAAGGACCGTATATCAAGAATGCCCACTCAAGTTAGAAACTACTTGCTTGAGAGCTCTCCAAGTGCCACTTTCGTCACGGAGTTACCTCAGGTATTGACATGACTTTATAATAAAAAAAATTCACATTACAATCTTGTTCATCACACTTTGGCAGTTTATATTATTGAAGTTACGGATGATATAGATGTAATTTATGTTACATAGTGTAGGACCTCTTGTTGTGAAGAGTCAGAAAGCCACTATCTTTAACCAGCTTTCTAGTTTAATTTCCTTGTAGTGTAAACATTATCTTCTGTTAGTGCCCCTGTTTGAGGTTTGGAACCTCGGGGGCCTTTATTGTCATTTTGTGTAACTTCCTTCTACCTATAAAAGGTAAAGGATGTTTAGGGTTTTTGGTATTGATTCATTATTACCTTTTTGGGTAAATACTCCATTGTTAAACATTATTCAAACTTTGATGAATTCAATCATGATTTCCATCCATTTCAACATCTTTTCTATGATTTATGGGACAACAATTGGTATCAGAGCCATACCTTGTTGATTCCTTGGCTTTCTTTGTGTTTTTCAAAGCTTTTTAAAAGGTTTTTAAAGTTTTGGGTTTTCAAAACTTTTTGGGTTTTCAATCCAAAAAGTGGTTATAAAAGGGTGATATTAAGTGTTAAGTGATTCCCTAGTGTTTTATAAGCTTTTTCCTACAAATTGGGACTCTTAACACTTGTTTTTTAAGAGTTTTTAAGTGATTTTGAGTGGTTTTTCGGAGCTTCTGTGCAGATTTTCCGAATCGGAATACGAGAGCTGAAATTTCAGCTCAAATTTTTCCGACTCGGAATTTGTACATTCTCCGAATCGGAGAACTCTCCTTTTCCGAATCGGAAAACCTTGTTTTCCGAATCGGAAAACGAGCCTCTGATTTGGGGTTTGCTTCTGAGAAGTCACTTTTCCGATTTCTAGCCTATTTTCCGAACCCAAACTTTTCCGAATCGGAAAAGCTGTTTTCCGCATCCAAGTATTTTGAGCCAAATCCGATTCGGAAAACTTCTGTTTCCAGATCGGATTTCGCCTCTTTGAGCCGAAACTTTTGAAAATTTATTTCTCAAATCCGACACTAAGCTTGCTTTCAAATCTTTTCAAATCTCAAAGCTTTTTGTGTCCCGAGGCACTCAAAATATCCGTTTTTTCGAAAACCTGTTTTCTTTTAAGCCAAGTGAGTCTTTCAAGGAGGTCTGTTTTAGCGAGAGAAATGTCGAAGGAAATCCTCGGAATCGGATCCGAGACTCGTCCTCCCGTCCTGGTGATGGGCGTGTACCAACAATGGAGACGCAGGATGATTCACTTCCTTGACCTGCTTGATGAAAACCTGATGAAGTCCATTCGAGAAGGACCTATCCGACCGACCGTCACCGTTGCCGCCGTACCTAAAACCGATACTTGTCCCGAACTTCCGGCATACGTGGTCGAGAAGCCTGTTGAGATGTTCAATCCCGAACAAAGAGCCCGACATCTCATTGACAAGCGTGCACTGACCCTCCTGATTATGGCTCTCCCAAACGATATGTACGCGAGAGTGGACAGTCTGACCAACGCACGAGACGTTTGGTTGGAAATCGAACAACAGATGCAGGGAGGCGACACTGCAGTGGAGAGTCAGAAGGAAAGTGCGCTCAATGCCTACGAAGGGTTCAAAGCTAGGGAAAACGAATCCCTCATTGAGTCTTATCAAAGACTGAATGCTTTCGTCAACGACTTGAGACGGCTCGGGGTTGAGAAATCAAAGTATGAAGTGAACGTGAAGTTCCTGAAGAATCTCAATCAGGAATGGCAAAACATGGCCATTAACATTCAGCTTAGCCGGAATCTGGGAACTTTGGGTCTACATGATTTGTTCAGCATGATGGTTCAACACGAAGAATTCATCACAGGTGGACGCTCCAAGAAAGCAGTCGATCCTCTGGCATTGTCGGCCGTGCCCTTTGGAGGACCAAGCACTGCTCCCGTCCAACCAATGCCATTCAACAACGTCTCTCCTCAGTACTATCCGGAAGAATACAGTCAAGAGTTCAACCCGAACTATGGAACAAACGTACAACATCCCGATGAACCGGTGATCATTTCCATCTCAGATGACGAACTCTTCCATGTGAATGAGTCCCTTGCCCTCATCTCACACAGCGTACAACGATTGAACGCAAATCGTGGATACAACCGTGGACGAGGATCCGGTTTTCCCAGTGGAGGAAGAGTGGGGCAAGGTAGAGGAGGTCACTATCAGCCAGAAAGAAGTCAGTATGGAAATCAAGGGAGAGGAAGCTATCAGCAAGGGGGTATGCAGGTTTATGATCAAGGAGGTTATAGGAACAACCAGGGACGGTTCAGAGAAGATCAAGGCAGATACAGAGATCAGCCGAGAAGAGACAACACTTATCTTGACTATCAAGGAGGTCAAGGTAATCAAGGAGATTGGAGAGGACAAGTCTCAGAAATCAACTACCCGAATAGCTTGAGGCAATACACTCCGGAATCTGGGTATATAGATCGTCAGGGATATGAGATTGGGTATGGTGGAAGATATGAGAGTGGAAGGCTAGATCAAGGGCCAGGATACGGGTATGAGCAGAATAGAGGTGATCGAAGGCAAGATGAGAGAATGGATCACGGGAAAAGCAACTTCAATGGAGGTGAGTCCAGGGGAACCAGTTCCAGGCAAACTCAGAGGGATGATCAACAGACTCAAGCTGACCAAGGAATTCAACAGTCAAATCATCCTCAGGGTCCCATAACCCAGAACCCCGCTCCTCAACAAACTGCAAGTCCCACTACCACTTGTTACAAGTGTGGTAAGTTGGGACACTACGCTCGAGAATGCTCCGTCAAGTATAAGGATGCCGCGTACTTTGAGAGGAAGGCCTCACTGATGAGAAAGAAAGAAAAAGGGGTTGCTTTGCTGGTAGATGAAGAGAACTGGGTCTGTTAAGAGGAGAGTTCAGACGAGGAGGATCATATGGTGAAGGGTCATTGTTTGATGGCTGACTTCGAGGGATCAGAAGCCGTTGGACCAAGCACTTATCAAGATATAGATCCGTCTGAGGTATCATCTCTTCCTGATATAACTGACACTGTGGCAATGTTGGAATCTAAAATTTGTGAACTAGAGAGATGTCTCCAATCGGAGAGGACCCTCGTCACGAAATTTAGAATCGACAGTGCTATTTATAAAGACTCTCTCGAGGATTTGACCATAGTCTATAACCGTGAAACACTTGAGTCTGGGATTAGAGAGTCCAATTTAGCAAACAAACTTAGTTGTCTTCAAAAAGCCCATGAGGAACTTAACAGTAACCATGGGAGCTCAACATTAAATTCCAGTTGCTTTCGGAAGAAGGAACTCGGTTGTTTTAAAAAATACAAGAGCTTGAGGACAACAATTTTAAAAGAGGACAATCTGAACAGACTTTAAGTATCCTCACTCAGCATGCCAAAAAGAATCCTTTTTACAAAGCCAAACCCGGCCTAGGTCTGTCTGAAAACCATGTTTTAGATAAAGCACCTTCTCATCTATACAATTTTGAGGATATGGCAGCCTCCAAGCCCAAACCTGCCATTGTAGGAGGACATGTGACCGAGGAATTTGTTAGGCAGACTGTCACATACACCGAAGTCATAAATGGTGAGACCATAACTACGACCATCAGTCCAACAAACAGTACCTCTAGCAGTCCTCCCACTAGCCCCCCTCCGAATAGACCAATCTTTGTTCCGGCTAGTGATCCGACCAACTCTGAACCCACTTGGGAAGGCATCAAGGCCAGAACCCCTAGAGTAGCAATGCCTCCCATCAACTACACAGACCTTAACTCAAGCTATGATACTAGGGAAATGGAACTTTCAGAGGAGACCTTAGTTATCCCACCCGAGGATACTTCCGCAACTAAGAGTCCCGACCTAGTCAGGCTAGAAAAGGAGGTGTTTACTCTTAGGTTAAAAGCCATGGATTTGGATGCATGTCAACATCAGATCCTGAATCTGAAGGTCATTTTGTCGGAGAAAGATTCCTTGGTTCGCAATCTGGAGAAAGACTTACTTGAGGCAAATGCCGAAAGAATTAGGCTCTCTTCAGAATGTGAGACCGCAACCTCAGCTTTCACTGATTTTCAAATCAAGGTTGCGGATCTTCAGGCTCGATACGTTATCCTAGATATCCACTTTGAACTCTTAAAAGAACTTGATCATGATGAAAGGATAATGTATCGCCAATCTTTAACCAACCAACGGATATCCAACTCCATTTTAAAAAGGAAGGTAATGAATCTGGAAAATCTCTACCCTTCAGACTCAGTTGATGATAAGACTGCTCCAATCCTCAACCATCCAATAGTCACTCCCCAACCAAAACATGTCTTAGATACTGAGGACTATTACTCCATAATATCAGATGACGATGAACCCCCTAACTCACACCATAGGATAGCCGAACCCAAGACTGTCCAAGATCCAAATGTTGAATATGATATGAAGGTGTTTTTAGATGAGGATGATGATCCTTCAGGCTTTATTCCAAAGAAGCCAAAATCTGTTGTTGTCAAATCTGAGCAGTCTGCTGAGTCACGAGCTCCTATTTCTGAGAAAAGCAGCCCGGAGGGTGGAAAATGTGTAGGTACTGACAAGGGCAAGTCAGTTAAGCCTCACGCACCCAAAGGACTCCAGAAAAAGCATTCAAAGTCTAACGATGCTCGTAACTCAGTCAAACCCATTAAAAGTCTTGAATTTCATTCAAGTTCCTTTGAAGTGGGTGAGACATCTCAGTTACAACCAAATCAACCTTTCAATTCCACAAAACCTAAATTTTCTAAAAAGTCATCTGGAAAAGGTAGTAACTCCATTCCCACAAAACCGTCCTCTAACTCACACCGTGCTTTTCATGCAGATGCGAGGAGGAAAGATGGTGGACCGAATGTGAAGCCACCAAGAAAGGATCATCATGGGAGGAACAACTTTTTTTCTGCTTTCCCTAAGAAACATAGTCCTAGCCGTGCGGGTTTAGGCTATGTTCCACCTAGTGTAGGAAAGAATTTGAACATGTCTGTTAATTCTAATCGCAACTTGAACGATGCTTTTAATACTTTTCGCAATGACATGTGCTTTATGTTTGATAATTTCCTGCGTTATGGTGTGCCTAACTCTTTCTATGCTCCCAATACTAATGTCAAATCCCGAAAGAGAAGGGGAAGAAAAAGAGGAAAAGCAAAAGCCTCTTCGTCGGTGAAGTCTCCTCCGCCTAAGGAGAAATCCGAAAAGGGGACTACACCGACCGATTTGTCTGTTTCTAACCCACAGGAACCCATTTGGCAATGGGTCCCTAAACAAGCTTAGTTGTCTTGCAGGTCAGTCATGTGTGGTACTTCGATTCCGGCGCATATAGACACATGACTGGTCAGAGATCCTTCCTTTTAGACTACGTTGAAAGGTTCGAGGGATACGTGAAAACAGCCGACAAGACGCCTAAGCCAATGGTGGGTTATGGGAAAATTACGGATGGGAAATACATCATCAAGGATGTAAGGTATGTCGAGGAATTAGGTTACAATATGTTCAGCTCCAGTCAGTTCTGCGACAACGGATATTGGGTGAAGCAATTTCAATACGGAAGCGACGTAAATGATGAAGACAACAACGTCATCCTAAGTGCACGGCGGAATGGCAATCTTTACTCCACCGTCTTCCGTTCAATCCCTCAGACACATCCACAGTTTGAAGCAATATCCAATCCAAGGAATGCAATCTGTCTGCTCACAAAGGCTTCAAAGGAGGACAGTTGGTTATGGCATCGAAGGCTCTGCCATCAGAATTTTAAAGACATGAACAAGCTGGTTTCGAAAAATCTCGTCAAGGGACTGCCAGAGACTCGCCTTTCCAAGGATACACTGTGTCCAGCTTGCGAACAAGGAAAGATGACGAGAAGCTCTCATCCACCAAGGATGGATACTAATACCAAGAGTCCCCTTGACATGATTCACATGGATCTTTGTGGACCTACCAGAACCGAGAGCCTAGCCCGAAAGAAATACATGTTGGTTCTCGTGGATGAGTTCTCTAGGTTCACATGGATTGAATTCCTACGAGCCAAATCTGACGCTGCCGAACGAATCATTGCCTTCATCAAGCGGATTCAAGTTCTCTTGGGTCGCCGAGTGAAGAAGTTGAGAAGTGACAACGGAACCGAGTTTCGCAATGCAAAACTGCAATCCTCTCTCGAAGACGTGGGAATCTCTCACAACTTCTCTGCCGTACGCACACCTCAACAAAACGGGGTAGTAGAAAGGAAGAACCGGACGTTGGTCGAAGCGGCAAGATCCATGATGGCTCATTCTGGAGTTCCTCAATCATTTTGGGCTAAAGCCGTGTCAACAGCATGCTACACGCAGAATTGGACCCTGATCGTCAAGCGGACCGGTAAAACCGCCTACGAGATGGTCGAACAGCGTAAGCCTAACATCGATTACTTTCGAGTCTTTGGATGTAAATGCTATGTTTTAAATGACCGGGATGATTTGGGAAAGTTTGAATCCAAGTCTGACGAGTCTATCTTCATCGGATACTCACATAACTCGAAGGCTTATAGAGTTTTCAACAAACGGACCCGAACCATCCTGGAAAGCTCAAATGTTGATTTTTCAGAAACCGAAACCTACTCTGTGGCTAGTTCCAGTAATGTAAATGCAGCCTTTCCTGAACTGTTCACCGCACCACCGAGCACAGATTCGTCCACTAACTTTTCTGCTTTAGACTTCTTAGACCTCGCAGATTATGATCTACCCACACTCACGGGTCCGATTGTAGTTCCTGCTCATGCTGGTTCAACTTCTACTTCCGTGACATCCGATGCATTCATCACTGAGCCTTCTTCAAGTACATCTACAAACTCAGTGTCACCAGAATCAACTGCGGTCTCCCCCCCTGAAATCTCATCATCTGCCTCACCGGAACCTGTCCAAGAACAGACCCCACCACATGGTCTTGCACCTATCCCAGAGGAAGCTCCAATACCTTCACCCAGTTCAGCTCAGAGAACGTATGCTCAGGTAGTGCGTGAGCCCCGGTTGGAGGCATCACCGCAGCATAATCTGGCGGCCGGGTCGTCAAGTAGAAACCAGCAAGAGGTCTTAGCCGTGCATGATGAGAACGACGCCACCAACAACCAACAAGCTTATGTCACTCACCCACACACTCGCAAGTGGACAAAAGATCATCCCCCCTCCCAGATCATCGGGAGTCCCTCACAACCTGTAACCACGCGATCTGCAAAGCACACTGAAAATCTGATCTTATTCGGCGGGTTCTTAAGCGAATTTGAACCATCGGATGTTTGGCAAGCTCTCACTAATCCCGACTGGGTGATCGCCATGCAAGATGAGCTGGCTGAATTCGAGAGAAACAAAGTTTGGCGCTTGGTAGAACGACCATGGGGAAAGACTATCATTGGTCTCAAGTGGATACTCCGGAACAAAACCGACGAGAACAATCTCAGCATCCGGAACAAAGCTCGCCTGGTCGCCAAGGGTTATCGCCAACAAGAGGGTATCGACTATGATGAGACGTACGCGCCAGTAGCCCGAATCGAAGCGATCCGAATCTTCTTAGCATATGCTGCACATAAAAACATGACGGTCTATCAGATGGACGTCAAATGTGCCTTCTTGAATGGAGTTCTTCAAGAAGAAGTGTACGTCGAGCAACCGGAAGGATTCGTCGATCCTAGATTCCCGAATCACGTCTACATTTTGGACAAGGCGCTTTACGGTCTCAAGCAAGCTCCGAGGGCATGGTACGAAACACTCACTGACTACTTGCTAGGAGTTGGCTACAAGAAAGGTACTATCGATCCCACTTTGTTTCTCAAGAGGTCAGGTAAGGATTTAATTATCGTTCAGATATACGTGGATGACATCATCTTTGCATCTACAAAGCCTGAGATGTGCCAAGAGTTTGAGAACACCATGAAATCCCAATTTAAAATGAGCATGATGGGCGAGTTGACGTTCTTTTTAGGACTTCAAGTTCGACAACGCCCTGACGGCATTTTCATAAATCAAGCCAAATATGTTCAAGATCTTTTAAAACGATTTGATTTCGGTGGTTCAAACTCTGCGGCAACACCAATGCCCAGAAATTTTCAATTAAATGCAGATACTTCTGGTAAACCGGTTGACCAGAAGACTTATCGGGCAATCATTGGTTCTCTTTTATACCTCACGGCTAGTAGACCAGATATTGTTTTCTCCACGGGTGTCTGCGCTCGTTTTCAGTGTGATCGACGTGATTCACATTTGTCTGCAGTCAAACGAATCCTTAGGTATCTGAAGGGCACACCGGATTTTGGTCTTTGGTACCCAAAGGATTCTGGTTTTGAACTAATTGCATATACAGACTCAGACCATGCAGGTTGTAAGCTCAATAGGAAAAACACATCTGGTGCTTGCCAGTTTCTTGGAGACAAGCTAGTGAGTTGGTCATCCCGGAAGCAGAATTGCGTATCTCTATCCACCGCGGAGGCAGAATATATAGCCGTCGCCTGCTGCTGCTCGCAAGTTCTGTGGATGAAAACCCAACTCGCTGACTTCGGATACACCATGCATCGGATTCCCATTTATTGTGACTCCAAAAGTGCGATTCAGATCACGGCAAATCCGGTTCAACATTCTCAGACGAAGCACATCGACATCCGATATCATTTCATCAAAGACCACGTCGAGAAAGGTAATGTTGAACTTTACTTTGTTGAGAGTGACTATCAGCTTGCTGATTTGTTCACCAAGCCGTTTGACGAGAAACGTCACTTCTTTCTCCTAAGCAAGTTAGGAATGCTAGACCTCCCCGCCTGAGGTCTAGGGGGAGTCGCGAGCTCATGTTATGTATGCATGTGTGTAGGGGGAGTCTGTAGAAATTCTCGAGAGATAGCATGAATCGAGGGGGAGTACTAAGTCTTGTTTTTTTAATATTTGGTGTGACTACTGACGTTCCGGATCCACAACACCTTGGATACCATTTTTATATCTTCTTTTTGTAGGTGTGGATCCTCACAACGACTTCTGGTTACTTCAAATCAGAACTCGCACAAAACCCTGTCGAGACGTACCAGGTAAGTCTCTTTTCTCGGGAGTCGAGCGCTGAACTTGTATCTTTTTGCGAACTTGAAAGTTCAGGGGGCGGTTGAGTACATGTCTTGAACTTACAAGTTCGGGGACAAACTTTGCCACTTTCTGATTCTTAAAGTTCAGGACTCGTTTTGCACTGTTGGTGAAACTTGTAGTCCAGGGTCTGTTTTGAAACTTCTTTCAATTACAAGTTCAGGGTCTACTTTTTAAGTTTCTTGAAACTTCTAGTCCAGGGGTGGTTTTTGTCAATAGGTGAAAGTCGGGTTAAAAGAGTCATCAGGAGAGCAAAACACAGTGTTTTTAACCCAAACACAGTGTTTTTAACCCAAACACAGTGTTTTTTCGGTAAAAATATATAAACCGGTTTTAAGAGATTAATCTTCACAATTTTCAAATTTTCATCTTTTCCTCTCTCTGAACTCTCCCGATACCCACTTCGCGCTCGATTTCGGTTTTTGCTCGTTTGTGCTCCGATCGTCAAACAAATTACATATTCGGATTCCTGGTAAGTAAACGATCAATCCTTAAATAGTTATAACATCTAAATCTGTCGTTTTAAGGTCTGGATCGAGGCCTAAACTTTTCAAAACTCACCCGAAACCCAAACTTCTTGGAATGGGATTTCGGGTGTTAGATCAATCCCATTATGCTTCTAAACTTGTTGTTAATCGTTCTAGATCATTTGTAGTTAGCTTAGAATGTTAAATCGACGGTTTTTTGGGTGGTTTTTGGATCTGGAAGGTGAACGGTTTCGGTTTTCCGAATCGGAAAACTTGAACATTCAAGTTTTCCGCATCCAAAGACGATAACCGTTCGTGTTGTTTTCCGATTCGGAAAACCAGATAAATCCGATTCGGATTATCAGGTTTTCCGAATCCATCTTGGTTCTCGTTTTTAAGCTTATCTTTTCCGACTCGGAAAACATGGATTTAACCGTATGGGTTTCCAAGGTTTTCCGACTCGTGTGTGAGCCAAGATGCTTTTCAAAATTTTTCTAAGTATCACATTTTCCGATTCGGAAAACAATGTTTTCCGAATCGGAAAACCAACCTCTTTATGTGTTTGAAATTATCTAAGTGTTGGGGTTTCCCGATTCGGAAAACCATCTTTTCCGAATCGGAAAACTTGTGTTTAATTTGTATGCTCTTTTATCTAAGTGTTGAGTGTTCTCCGACTCGGAAAATCACCTTTTCCGAATCGGAAAACCTCCCCTCGAGGTTTGCTCGTTTTTCGACTCGGAAAATACGAAACACTCATTTTTGGGTTTTCGAGTTTTTCCGACTCGCGTCTAGTCGAGGGTATAGTCTTTTCACGCTGCATTCTTACTAACACTTGACCTATTTTATAGAAATGGCTGATCAACCTATTGCTCCCACTTCTCCTGCCGGAAACGCTGCTGACCGAGCTCTTATCGACCCGGCCAACATCGTTCAGATCATCCAGAACAACGGGTTCGTCGACCTGGCGAACTTCACTGTCCAAGACGATGTGGTCCTTGAGATCCTTCGGGCGCATCCCCTTGCATACGCGATGCAAGCCACTGCTCAGATTCCTATGATCTATCTGCAACAGTTCTGGCACACTTCGCATGTCGAGAACCAGAACGGCGTACCAACCATCATCGGCCGGGTGGACAACACTGACCTAGTCATTACTGTGGAGGATCTCCGTCGAGTCCTTCGTCTACCGGCCGCCACTCCTGAGGCCCCGTTCGACCCTCTACTTTCTGGACCCGAGCTCTTCAGCGAAGTACTCGCTCTCGGGGTCCACTTCACTGCAAACAACCGTCCAAAAGGAATTTCCCAAGTCGCTCAAGGGATGCTGCCTCCGATTTGGTACTCGTTTTTCAACATTCTCAACCGGACGCTCTCATCGAAGACACATGGCGTAGACAAGGCCTCCACCCACTTCTGGCACGTCATCCATGCTGTTGCTTATGGACGACGGATAGACTTTGCCCAACAGCTTTGGGCAGATATGATTAACGACGTACGAGCTGGACCTAGCAGGACTCGCCATACTTCCATCCCGTGGATGCGGTTCTTCAGCTTGCTCATTCGTGATCACATGGATCAGAACCGCGAAGTCAGACGCCGATCCAGACATCTCCACTTCGAAAGCATACAGATTGGCCGCGCCAACAAGAAGAACATGCGCCCTGGACAGGTCGAGATGGCGATCCCCGAGAACGTGCTCAACATGGCGGACCGTAGGGCTATGAGTGTTAGGTTGTACCGAGTGTCAATAGGATTAGAAGACACGTCTACGGACTCCTCAGAACCGAGGAGCCCTGCCCAAGACGTGCAACCCGTCCCTTCTAGAGGCCGTGCCTCAGGCAGGCGGGCGAGAGTTCCAGTGGGGGAGCTTCTGGCTCGGGAGTGATGAGCGTTGCCGTAAGGGGAGGAGAGGGTAGAATCGTTGGTACGTCCGCCACTCCACACACGTCTCGAGCTGGAGCCTATCAGACGATGATTCGGAACCGTGCCACTCGTGCCCGTACACCTACCGTAGTGGAGGAAACATCTTCCTTCGAGATCATGAGCAGACTCAGGGTGAAACAGTACATGGGGGTCCTCCATCAATCCCACGTACACTCGTCATCGGAAGAACGCCGATCGCCAACACCGCCGCAACAACCTGAACCAACGGGTGAGGAAGTGGAAGCTTCCCCACAAGAACAAGCACACTTGCCCTCACCACCACTTGCAGCGCCCGGTGCGACTCAAGCAGCAGAACCCTCCGGCGATCCTTCCGGCGATGACTCCGACGGTCATGAGTCTCCAGAACATACTCCTTCGGACCGTCGTGAGCCCGATGACGAGGCCACCGAATCAGAGCAGGTGGATTACGGATCAGACTCCGAGTTCCAGTTATCTGAACCAGCGAAGGGCGGAAAGGCCCAGGTGATCGATGTGGATGAAGCCACCTCTTCCTTCAATGACGACAGGATCTCCGGAGATCCAGTACTAGCAGGCGACCTAGCCTCGGATGATAGAACCGTCGGTCATGAGGAAGAAGGTGAGACCGAGGTTGCTACCGGCCGGGGGAGATATGATAGTGAAGAAGAGAAGAGAGAGAGGGGAGAAAAGGAGAGAGAGAGAAGAGAAAAAGAGACCGCAGATGTTGAGGTCCAATTAGGGAGCTTTGGGCTCAATTAGAGAATGCGGACGAAGAAGTAGAGCCGCACAGGTTAGAAACGGAAGTTTCCCTTACCTCGAGTCCATCCATCAGAGAGGCAACCCACACTGAGACCGGGCACCCTACGGTGTCTAGTCAAGACGCTAGCCGCCAACTAGCGCACTTGCACACCCCAACCGACCACTCGGCCATCTCTCAACAGATGGTCGTTTCATCTTTACACGGGGACTTAGCTCAACTTCCACCAACCACTCAATTGGAGTCTGTTGGTGTTGAATCGAGAGAGGAACCGCCCCGCCTCTCGACTTCTTTCCGTGCACCAGTTGTCCTAGAGCCACTCACCGAGACTTTTCAAGTCATTCATTTGGATAGGACACTACTAGGAGCATCATCAGCCCGCCCAAGTGGCGAGGCCGGAACGGGGAGAGTCGGTGCGTCGAGTGACGCCCTTCGAGGATCCACCGGAAGCCCTGACACCGTCAACATCATTCCAGCGGTGACGTCAGGCCGAGAGAGCACCTCAATAGGACTCTTCTCGTCAACTGGAGCCCAAGTGGCACCGGGTGTTGTACTTCCGGGACAGGGTCCGACAGACTCGAGCAAAGTCTCTAAAGATGCTTACGCAACATCGGGGCTTTTAGGCCTGACGGATTCAGGTGGAATCCTTAAAACCACCCCTGTACCAACGGGACTTTTAGGTCCGACGGATTCGGACGACATCCTAAAAGTCGTCCAAAGCAGGTTACTCGCGGTGGAGGAAGCCAACCGGGCTCGAGATGCGCGGGTCGAGGCACTTGAGAAAGCCTTGGCCGAGACGGAGAGGAAACGACTGGCAGATCTTGAGGCGTCACGAAAGCTTCAAGAAGACCGGGATGCGGAGCTCTACAAGCTCAAACGGCGGATCAAGGGCAAACACTCTGAGGCAGCCCCATCATCCGAGACTCCGATCCCCCGTCAGACCGAAGACGTCCTCAGGCTCGCCCCTCCGACTTCGGGCGAATTACCTCCGATACCGGGCTACGTTACTGAGACGGAACATGCATTCGTCATTTCTTCATACACGACTCAGAACGACCGCCTCTCCGCCCAAGTCAGAGATCAGGAAGCCCAGATCGAGATCCTACAGCAGCGCGTCCGGGAACTAGAGGCCATGTGTCGGTCTCAGGCTCAGCCTTCCAAAAGGAGGCATGATGACCCTGATGACTCGGCACCGGGTCCTCATGAGGGGGAGGTGCAGGCTTCATCCAAAAGGCCTCGCACCGACCTCCATTCTGCCTCTGGTTCCGGTTCCACTCCAGCTCCAGCTTCCACGACCGCCCCCTCGAGTGCTCCTACAGAGTCTGCTACCACCGACGCTCCCTATGTCGATTCAGACACGGAGGACATTCCTGACATGGGGAGTTGGCGATATGAGCGGATCCCGGAAGGGGATTCAGTACAGTTTCCCCAGATGACGGACACGGCTCAAATTGAAGTCGTTCTCCCAGAAGCAGCACCGACGGATCCTTCAGAGTTCCAGATTCCGGAAGCAGCCCGGAAGATCTTGCGGTCGCTTGCTCAGAGTCTCAGGATATACCAGAAGGGGGACGACATTGTCCGGGATTCTGACTACTCCAACCTCACTTCAGCTTTTGTTTTTCCCACTCCAGACGCTCCACGGACTATTCATTCTACTGATCCAGAGACAGCCGCTCCAACCGTCATCCAGCTCAACTGGAACCATTCAGTCATCTTCCGTCCATTCCTTGAGGAATCGTTCACCCGCATCTACCAACAAGAGAAGCTGCACGCCTGGTCCCGAAAGGTCTACTTCGGGATCTCGCACATCAGGACCAAGAGACGAAGGACAGCTTATGTGCATCAGCGAATGTGCAACTGGGCCACTCATGGACGCCAAAGGATCCGACGTCGCTTTACCAAGGTAACCGCAATGCGCCCCTACAGACATGGCCATCAGTTATTCCTTGAGTACGATGTCCGCATGTACGGCACTGGTGTTCCTCGAGGGGAATTGCAGAACTGGACCTTCACGGAAGCTGATTTGGATCGGGTGCATCTAGAAGACCTTCTCACGCTCATCAAGTACCTCCAAGACCCGATTCTCCGACCAGAGCACTACAGAGACGGCACAAAGATATTGAAGAAGTACGTCCGTCACGCAATCACTCTCGCGCGAGTGACGGACTACCAGCTTGCAATCGAAAGCCGCCAGCCAAAAGTCAACCTGCTCAGGCCAAACCTGCTCGTGCCTGGTATTGATGCTTACACTCCGTATATGCCAACCAGGATACCTGAGCATGGGGTTCTCTATATGACTCGGAAGAAGAAGGAGCGCAGGTTCATGAGATTTGGCGAGCTCTCCAAGTTCTGCGACGGGACCCTTCTTTATGTCTACAATGGCATGCAGAGTAGACTACTGGCTGATCAGATACCTGGACGGAGGATCATAGATGGAAAGGGAAAGCTACTGGAGGCGATGAGATTGATCGAGAGGAAGCTCAAGGAACGGTTGATGTACAGACGGGTCGAGGCGGCAATGCAAATGAGAGCTAGGATCATCGGCGAATGGGAGGAATACCTGCAGATGTCCAAGTGGGAGCCGGCTCTGGAGCTTCCACCACCTTTCTGACTTCTTCCCAAAGGGGAGATTGTAGGACCTCTTGTTGTGAAGAGTCAGAAAGCCACTATCTTTAACCAGCTTTCTAGTTTAATTTCCTTGTAGTGTAAACATTATCTTCTGTTAGTGCCCCTGTTTGAGGTTTGGAACCTCGGGGGCCTTTATTGTCATTTTGTGTAACTTCCTTCTACCTATAAAAGGTAAAGGATGTTTAGGGTTTTTGGTATTGATTCATTATTACCTTTTTGGGCAAATACTCCATTGTTAAACATTATTCAAACTTTGATGAATTCAATCATGATTTCCATCCATTTCTTCATCTTTTCTATGATTTATGGGACAACACATAGTTCAACCATGATACGCCAATTTATGTTAAACATAATCCCAGGTACACATTGAGCCTCTGAGGCTCAATAGTTGTCCAATAGGAAAAGAAAATGGAGTTAAGTAATTATGTGTCAGTAGATTGCAAACATTAGAATATTGTACAATCGGAATTTCTTCTTTATATATTTGATTAAAGCTCTTCTTGAAGAAAACACATTATCTTCTTTGTCTTCGTTGTTTTTCACATTGCTTATACATTGTTGGGCTTTATGCCATTGAATTCTCTTTTCGAGTGATGTGCAATGTGCTGGTATCTTACGATAAGAAACAATTTTTTAAATAATCAATCTACTTATATTGAAGGTGCCACAGAAAAGATCAAGGCATGAGGTAGATAAGGGTACTATGGCTAAGAAGTTGGCCAATTCGAAGGAAGAAAAACAACAATCAAAGACTATGACTGAAGAGTACAGATCAAGATCAAGATCAAGAAGGAGGTATGTAAAGGAACTATAGCTAAGATGGTGGCCAATTTTCTATATGCATTTTCTCCTTTTGTATTTAGGTTAATATTGATAAATTGATATTTCTTATGTATGTGTATTTGACTATTTGTTTGCATGTTATGTATCCAGGCTCTCTCCTCGTGCCCGGACCAACTCCCACATGAACCGTCTTCATTCACTAACTTGAAGCATTTGAATCAAACAGACCCTATACCAAGAATTCCCACTGAATTCAGAAACCATCTGTTTAAAAGCTCTCCAAGTGCCACTTCCATCATGGATTTATCTCCGGTATTAAATTATCATAACTATATGAAATATAACAACATAAATATATTTGTTCCTGCGTTGCGGGAAAAGAAATTATAAAAATATAATAACATAAATCAACAAAAAAACAATTGAAATATAACATAAATCGATAGGGACAACTATGGCTCAAACGACAATTCATTATTAACTTAGAAAAGAAAATTCCATAGCAGGTTAATGTAGTTTTTGACTGCATATAATGAATTGTCGTTTTTCTAATAAAAACATTCTAATTGTACTAAAAAATTAGAATGCTTATTTTCGTGTTTTGGAGGAAAGAAAATCGTGGCTAGTTGAAGCTCGTTTCCGGTTTTTAAAAGAAAATTCTAATTCATTATAGCCAAAGATATAAGCATAGTTAGAAAAGAAAATTCATTTTCGTGTTTTTCTAATAAAAACATGCATAATTGAGCATACATTACCCAAAAAAACAGACAATGTACCCAACAAAAACACAAATAACATAATGTTAAATTTCTTGAATAATTAACATCATGTTTATGCACTAACAACTCAAAAATCTTACTGTTTTTTTTAAACACGAACATCATCAAGGTCCGACCTCATGTTTAGAAGGAGTGAAAATGATTAAAAGATGGGATTTAAAAATGGAATGATAAACCTAGGTCATAAACAGAGCCTTTGGGGACGCATTCTGGAGGTACGGGGGCTTCGACCCCGGGCTGCATGCTTTAGCAGTCGGGCTTCGGCCCAAAATTGCCGAGGATTAGTCTGGGCCCAATGGGGTCTGGGATACCTCTTCCAAAAAAAAAAAACCTAGGTCATAAACCTCTAGAAGAAATCCAAATGAGATCCATTTTCTTCTTCCATGGTCTTCAATGGTTGAACTCTAACTCCAAATAAAAAAATGGGATTAAAAACTCGAATGACAAACCTGGGTCACAAACTTCTTCCATTGTCTTTAATTGTTCAACTCCACCTGTAAATAATTTTCATTTTCTTCACTTCATTTCCTTTTATAATCAACAAATCCTTCACCGTCATATCTTCCAAATTTCTACATCCTTTCAGAAAATCTAACAATGTGCAAGGGTGCTTCCGATCTTTGTCTATAATGCTTCCAATGACTATGCTTATGGCTTGCTGGGTGTTCGTTACTTTGAGTAGGAGGAGCAAAGACAATGTCGAGAGGGATGGGGGATTTGAACAAATAGAAGGGTAAATGGGAAGAAGTGCAAACAAAAAGATCTCTTCCAAACCCTGAGTAGAAAATAAAAAAAGATATCTTAAAAAAATCTCTTTCAAACCCTGTAGCTTAGGAACAGTGCAAACAACATTGCTAAATGTTAAGGTTTTAATATCAACTATGGTATCCAATCTATGTTGAGTGTAAGGCACACACTGAGTCTCAATGAAAAAGGTTAGTTAAGAAATTATGTGTTAGTGGGAAGTTTTTCTGTAGATCGTTCATTAAACCTCATTCTTGAAAAAAATATAGTATTTTTTCATCTCCATTGTTTTTCACGTTGTTTATATATTGTTCGGGCTAATGTTAAGTTATAATGCATGGATTAGAGTGATTTGCAGTTTTTGGGTTTAAAAATACAATTGTTTGAGTTAACAATATACTTGTATTGCAAGTGCCAAACAAGAGATCAAGGCACGAGGTAGATAACAACGCAATGATTAACAAATTGGAGAAAGAAAAACAGCAAATAGAGACTGTGGCCGAAGAGAAGAGAATTTTGGAGGCAAAAATGTCTATCCAAGATGAACTCATTGAAGAGCACAAGCTGACGATGGAGGCAATGAAGTTGCAACATGAGAAGAGAATGGTGGAGGCAAAAATACACGTGCAAGATAAAATTATTGCACGGCAGAAGGTGATGCTGGAGGCAATGAAGTTGCAGCATGAGAATGAAATGTTGGAGGAAAAAAGGCGGTTGCAAGATGAAGTAATTGAAGATCAGAATGTAATGCTAGAGACAATGAGAAGAAGGTAATGCTAGAGACAATGAGATTGCGGAATGAAAAGAGAATGTTTGAAACAAAAATACAGAGGCAAGGTAAACTTGTTGCACAACAAAAAGCGTTGCTGGAAGCAATGAAGTTGCAACACGAGCAGATTGAAACAGAGCAGGGTAACATTGACGTTTAGTCAGATGTTCTTATTGCTACACTTTTTGTAGTGCCATTAAAGTCTTTATCTAAGGTACGCTTTCCATTTACCTTATATCCATGACTATGATCCAACTTTTAAGATGTGATCTAAGTTTAACGTATATATATATATATATATACTTGCTTTCTAACTTTTACATTGTTAATTATTGGTCAAGAACAAGAGCAAGAACAAGAACAAGAAGCAACACAATCATTCAACCATCGCAGGGCTCCTTTTGATCAAGATATCATGCATCTTTGTGTTATCTTTGTAAATTTCTCGTAAACATTTGTAGGTTGAAACTAGAAGTTTGTTCTTGTTGTGACCTACGTTACTTGCTTTAGTTCTCCTTTTTGTTGATTCTGTAGTTTCACCATCACTTTTGAAACAATTGACTGGTCAAGTATGGTAATGTTTAAATCCAAAGCAATGATGTCACGTTGATGTGTATTTTAGCTGTGAATGTTGTCATTTTTTGTTAACCGAACCATGGATAGGCTAGGTTATATGATCATAGGATAACAGGTTTGGGTTTAGGGACTTGCAGATACCGTAGACAATGAGGTTTGTAGTGGGAATTTGGGAGGGTTATAGAGTAGCTTTATCGACTCTGATATCATGATCGTCTAACGTCACATAACAAGTTGTTTAATGCCTCGTAGATTTCTATGTTGCATTGTATTGTCTTTGTTATATGCTCCGTACTTACATTTAGTATTTTTGCAAGTCGGGTTGTTTGCTGAAACAGTCGATCACTTTTGGGGTTGTTTCCTAACCCCGAAATCATGTAATTCATCCACGAAATTCACATGAATCCTCCTAAAATCTGTAATCTAAAAGGTCGTTTACTTAAACACTTACCTGGTAAACGCTTACCGGTAAAATTGAACACTATCATCTATCTTATTGGACAATATTTTAGTCTCTTAAAAAAGTGTCATATGCAGCAGCTTACCCGGTAACCGCTTACTGGGTAAGATTCATCAATCTCACTTACCGGGTAAGACTCTTGGTTCATACCATTGCTCTTACCGAGGAAGTTTCTAGGCCTTGTCATGTTCATCCCGTAAGTATCATAAATGGTCCTTATTATCTTATTGTCCCCCCTTGCGGTCCACCCTTGCCTCCCGCTTTTCATCTTGTCGCCGACACCTTGTCGTGGACACTTTGTCGTCTGCCATTTCTCCGTTTTATTTCATTGATGATAACAAACAAGGAACAATTCCAATTCTCCACCTAATTTCCATTTCTTCCTATTTTCATTTCTCCTTATTTCCATTTACAATTCTCCACAATTCTTGTATATGTACCAAACACACTCTTACAGGTTAAGTTGGGTTGGATTGGCAAGTTGCCATCATTCTTTTAAATAATTATTGATTTTTGATGACGTAAATTGAGTGACAAATAATACCGAATGATGGCAAATACATAGAAACAAACAAACATATTATGTCTGCAAAAGATATAATAATTTACATACCGATATAGGGTGTGTTTACTTGTGAAAAATTGTTTTCATTTTAATAGAAAATGTTTTTAGTAAATGAAGTTGAGTTCTCATTTTCAGTTTTTTATGAAAATTATAGAAAAACTCGTTTACTTGGAATAATATTGAGTTTTCATTTTCCATTTTAGAAAATTAGAAAACTCGTTTAGTTGTGCATTTTCCATTTCCAAATTTTTCAAACAGTACAACATGTTGGCCGTTGACAACGTCGATGCCTTGCACCACCCCGGGGACTTAAACGTCAACGCTCTCGTTAAAAATGACGGCGCTCTTGATAAAACCCACCGTTTCGACCTTACCCTCACGGCCTCACCGCCACCGTCTCGATAAAGTAACGTTGAGATTACTTGCGATGAGGAGCGGCTATGGAGATGGTATCGTCGCCAACAGGGACGAGCGACGGTGAGATGACGGACGATGGAGATGATAATCCGCACAACCAAAAATATATACATACATGTACTTATTCATGCTACTTTCAAACAACCAAAAGATATAATATATTTACACAACAAAAAATATATATAGGCTTGGGCACTACATAGTGGTGAACCCGAGTTCGGGGGCTTCGACCCCGGGCTGCATGCTTTAGCAATCGGGCTTCGGCCCAAAATTGTCGAATATTAGTCTGAGCCCAATGTGGTCTGGGATAACTCTTCCAAATATATATATATATATATATATATATATAGGTTTTCATTCATGCAACTTTCATACAATCCTATAAGTAGCATATTCCAATTCTTACGTTGATATATTAAATTTTAAGTCCGAAAACAACAATATTTAAATGGAGTTTGAACAAAAAAATAAAGAAAATGGTACTAAAGAAATGATCAAAAACGAAAATAAACTCATACCAAATAAATATAAATTTTATTATAAATCAAACATGTAGATGAATTGAGTTGGTTTGCGTTGGACATGGCCCAATCTAATTTAGTTTGAGGGTTTTGATAGGATAAAAAAAAATTGGGCTTTTTACAGTTGGATTGGGGTGCTTAAAAGTTAAAAGTAGCCCCATTTTCTATCAGAATTCATCCGGCTAATTTCTAAGGTGAAAAATTCATGTCGACTGGATGGAGTAAGGTTCTTCCAATACTTATTTAAAACCCTAGTAAGTTTCATATTCAATATAATTACTCATTACTCACGATAATAATAGCATCATATTCATATATAATCACTCCATAATGTATTTACGTTTTCTAATTCATTCAATCATAATATTTTTATTTGCTAATTCTGTTATGCGTTATTAACCTTCTCATCTACCTTTTGAGAAGTTCATTTATGAAGTTTATTCACCTTTTCATCTATGGTTATTTGGTAACTTATAACTAGGGCTGTAAACGAACCGAACGTACGAACACGAACGGATGCTTGTTCATGTTCGTTCGTTTAACTTAACCGAACAAACGAACGAACACGAACGGTAAACGAACGAAAATTTTTGTGTTCGTGTTCTTTCGTTTAGGAATTTGGTGTGTTCGTGTTTGTTCGTTTAACATGGTAAACGAACATAAACGAACGAAGTAAAAGTTAAATGAACATAAACGAACGAACGTAAACGAACGAATGTAAAAGTTATACGAACATAAACGAACAAACCTAAACAAACATAAAATTTGGTGTTCGTGGTCGATCTTTTAAAATTTTGTTTGGTTGTGTTCGTTTAGATGTTCACAAAATGGTCAAACTGTCAAACAATTATAACCAAACATACTTAACTCCTATTTTTCGTAGAGGCTCATGCCCCAGGATTTCACCAAATGACTCACATATATAAAGCACGCAAAGGATGGATTAAATTAACAATTTTTAAACTTTTATAAATGTTTTCTCAATAATCAAATCGTTATTATCGTTATTAATCATTATATAATATTTGTTATTAATTAATTAATTGTTAATTTTCTAATACTTGTTTGTCAACTTAATATATCTATCATTGGTAAATAAATTTTATTAAACGAGCGTAAACGAACATAAATGAACGAACGGGACATTTGTTCATGTTTGTTCGTTTAACTAAACGAACGAAAAAACTTGTTCATGTTCGTTCGTTTAATAAATAAACGAACATAAACGAGCTTCCCGCCGAACGGTTCACGAACCGTTCACCGAACGTTCGGTTCGTTTACAACCCTACTTATAACCACCCTTAATTCTTGATAACATCATCTATCACTTATCATTCTTGTAATGTATCTCGTTTTCTTTTCTTTGGAAGTAACATTTGGCAACTAAATTAATTTCTATGAAATTTTATTTATTATAAATTTGGAGGATATTGTTCATTTTCAATGCAAGACTTGTTACTACCATTAATTGGCTCTGTAAGTAAATTGTACTGATTGATATGCATTAACAAATTTCAGACGCTTCAAATGCAAAGCAAGATCGAAGAAGCATAAACAGCAAATATAGAGCAAGTATCATTAATTGCAGAGCAGATGGATGTGGTACATGATGATACAACAGGTATCAATGAAGAAGAAAAAGAAGACAGAATAAGCAACTTGCCAGATGATATTGTTCACCGCATTCTCTCTTTTCTTGACATGAAACATGCTATCCAGACAAGTACATTGTCTAAGAAATGGAAGCATGTTTGGACCTCAATGTCTCATCTTAACTTAAGTAATCAAACCTTCGGCACTTTTCCTCAGTTTTCTAAATTCGTGAGGAAGGCACTATCTCGCCGCAACCATCATACAGAAGTTTCTGCAGTTAAGCTCTCGTTCACAGGAACAGCCTACAATTTTGCTCCAGTTGTGAAAAGGATTGTTAAGTATGCATATGTGCATAATGTTAGACATGTGACTATGATGTGGTTCAGTCCTGGTCGGATCTATCATGGCTTCCCAGAATGTATTTTCAGCTCTCCAACGCTCAAACATCTCACCCTTGTGATGAATGAACGGAGTCGTTATCCAGGATCGATACCTAAATTAGCTTGGGATTTTCCGGCATTAGAAACCCTGAGTTTGAGTAATCTGCGATTAGGTGATTATGCATGTAAGAGTGTCGACCTTTTCTCCAAGTGTGTGAACTTGAAAGACCTCACTTTACATCAGTCTTCCATGTCCTGCGTGGAACTTATTAATGTTTGTGCTCCACAACTTCGTAATCTCACAATTACAGATCCTTACCACTTTCCTAAGGTTTTCAACGTGGTTGCTCCTCAACTTAAGAATCTGACAGCTTCAGTCAGCACTAGATTGAACTTCCATGGCTTCAATTTTCTGCAGTTGTCTACAGAGGGTTTGAATTCTCTAGAGAAAGTGAATCTCACCATGTCAACATCTATGTATATACAGGAGATATATTCCCAAACTACTTGATTTGTTCCAGAAACTCCGCAGTGCCAAATTTCTTATACTTGATTTGTACATCATTCAGGTATAAAAAATATTTATTTTTAATGATCATGAGTAAGCAAGTTTTGTTGTGTTGTGGATAAAGACAAGGTTAACGGTTTAACTTTGATTTGGTGCGTTACTTGTATCGAGTCCACTTATATCTTACCAAAAAGATTTAATGATGTCTTTAAAAGATGAAGGTGTCGCTGCCACCCATGCGCAATTGTTGTTTAATACATTGCCCTTAGATGTCTCAGTTCTTTGCCTTGACTGCTTTTCGTTAACCAACCACTGACACCGCTATAAACGTTGTACTTGAGCAACATATTTGTATATATGAATCATATGCGTCTTAATTAGTCTTTTGTTTATGTGAAAAGACTATTCATAGTTTCTATGTTTTATATTTGTGTAAATATTATGTCCGAAGACTCTTTCGTTAGGCCTGGATCAACTCTTGCGTGAACCTTGTCCATTCAATAGCTTGAAGTGCTTGAAGATAGATACGCTGAAGCAGAAGGACTGTATAGCAGAAGTGTCTGCTGAGGTCAGAGACTACTTCCTTGAGAGCTCTTCAAGTGCCGCTTTCATCGTGGATATACCTCAGGTATTTACATGACTATATAATCTATACATTTGACATAATATTCACTTGTAGCAGTTTATGTAGTAGATGTTACAAATGTTAATGGTGTATATTGCTTCTCTTAACTGGAGGTTCTGCTCCTCGACCACTGGTTCCCTATTTGGACCTTATATGCATATTGGGTCACTTGTGTAGCAACTGCTGGTCTAGTTTGGCTTTCCAAGTTGATGATAACCATATATGATAGCTGGATATTACATCCTTTTTCACTCTACAAGAACCCACCCATACAGCTAAAGCAGATATTTGTACATACATATAAAGATATTGATGTTATTGGTAAAATTCGTTACTTCAAATAAACACAATTTATTTATGAGTAAATCATGTGTGCTGAAATATGAATCAAAAGCACACTACACTATCATAAAGGACTCAAAGACAAATTAGAAAGATGCCAAAAAAACTAACATATATTTCCGCATCAATGCATATGTGAATTCGAGTGTGGTATCTTTTGTTTGAATCTTTTTGTGCTCCCTTGCTTCACATTGTTGGTCCAATAATGAATGTTCCTTTAGAGTCATTTGCAATGTGTTGGTATTAGATGATAAGAATAAATTTTTTTGAGCAATCAATCTACTTGTATTGAAGGTGCCACAGAAAAGATCAAGGCAGGAGGCTGCTATCGACACTATGGCCAAGAAGGTGGCCAAGTTAGAGGAAGAAAAACAGACTATGGTTGAAGAGAAGATAACATTGGAGGCAAAAATAAAGATGCAAGATGAAGTTATAGCAGAGCATAAGGTGCTGCTTGAGGTAATGAAGTTGCAGCAAAAGAAATCGCTCTAATAATGACGTTCCTGCTACTCTCTTTTGCCTCTGTCATCGCCATCTTCAAATGATGTAAGCTTCCATTTAAAATGGTTACTTTTAAAAAATTTATAAATGTATCAACAGTAAGCATCTAAAGGCCTTGATTCATATATTTAGGGGTGTAAACAGAGAAACCGAGAGAAGAATTCTATTTGTTTCTATATTAGTTGATTATTACAAATAGGGAATACAAAGACTATATAAATAGACTAGAAACCCTAAAAAAAAAGAAACCCTAAAGCCCATGGGCCTAAACGACTAGCTATACATCATTTACATTCTAACACTCCCCCTCAAGCTGGAGCATAGATGTTAATCATGCCCAGCTTGTTACAAATAGAGGAGACTCGCGAACCAGGTAAGGCTTTGGTAAAGACATCAGCCAGTTGACTGCCTGTTCGAACAAAGGGAGTCGAGATGGTTCCATCTTCTAGCTTCTCACGAGTAAAATGGCAGTCTACTTCGATATGCTTTGTTCTTTCATGGAACACGGGATTGTTTGCAATGTGGATCGCCGCCTCATTATCACAATATAGGTTCATTGGTTTAGATTGAGCAAAGCCGAGTTCACCTAGCAGATTACGTAACCATATCAGCTCACAAGTAGTTTGGGCCATAGCCCTGTATTCAGATTCAGCACTTGACCGGGAAACGACATTTTGCTTCTTACTTTTCCATGAAACGAGATTCCCTCCAACAAACACACAATAGCCTGTCGTAGACCGCCTGTTCGTAGGATCCCCATCATAGTCAGCATCTGTGAACCCTTCAATGACATGATGATTGTGATTTTGATAAAGAATACCAAGCCCAGGAGCACCCTTTAAGTACTTCAATATATGTCTAACAGCCTCCCAATGTGGAGTTCTTGGCGATGACATAAACTGACTCACAACACTGACCGAAAAGGCGATGTCAGGACGTGTAATGGTCAGGTAGTTCAGTTTTCCCACAATTCTTCTATATCTTTCAGGATCCTCGAGTAGATCTCCATCTTTTACATTCAGCTTCATATTTGGAATCATTGGGGCCTCACAAGGTTTTGTTTCAATCATCCCAGAATCATTCAATATGTCCAAACAATACTTCCGTTGGGACAAACAAATCCCCTTTCGAGTGCGAGATACTTCAATTCCCAAGAAGTATTTTAGAGGACCTAAGTCCTTTGTTTGAAACCGAGATGCGAGAAAATCCTTCAGCTTCATGATTCCAGTGTCATCACTCCCAGTAATCACAATATCATCAACATACACCACTAATAGAATACACCCAGACGAAGATGAAGCAAAAAACACAGAATGATCATAAGCACTCCTTCGTAGGCCAAACTCAGTTACTACTGCATTAAACCGTCCAAACCAAGCACGGGGGGATTGCTTTAGACCATACAATGATTTACGCAGTTTGCAGACTCTGCCAGACTCCCCCTGAGCAACAAACCCGGGTGGTTGCTCCATATAAACTTCCTCATGTAAGTCTCCATGCAAGAAAGCATTTTTGACATCCAATTGGTGTAGTACCCAGCCATAAGTGGCAGCTAATGAAATAAACAGGCGAATCGAAGGTACCTTAGCCACAGGAGAAAATGTCTCGGAGTAGTCGACCCCATAAGTCTGAGCATATCCTTTTGCTACCAATCGAGCTTTCAAACGAGCCACAGATCCATCCGGATTAACTTTCACAGTGAACACCCATTTACAACCAATTGCCTTCTTGTTTGCCGGTAACTCTACCAAAGTCCACGTGTTATTGTGTTCAAGAGCATTCATTTCTTCGATCATAGCATTTCGCCAACCAGGATGAGCTAAAGCATCTCCAACCGTTTTAGGAGTGGGTATGGAGTCTAACGACACAATCAATGATCGTGAAGCTGTAGACAGCTTAGCATAAGACACATACGAATCAATCGAATAAGTGCACGAACGTTTGCCATTTCGAAGAGCAATAGGAACATCAAGATCTGGAGGAAGAGAGTCTCCTGCTGTATCAGAATCACTAGTGGATGGCGAGTCAGACATTCGAACATCAGAATTAGGAATGTCAGTGGTCAAAGGAGGGGACTGATTAGAACTTGGATCCGCCGGAGGAACCACAGACGGTTCAGAAGTAGGTCGCCGTTGCCTACTGTATACATGAATCACCGGAGGTCGTTCTGTTTCTGAGGACGGTTCTGAAGACTGTGCAGAGTCAGATGGGACTTGGAAGTCCACAGTCGAATTCGGAGTCGGTATAGGATAAATCAGCAAGTCATCCTGGTTTTCATGATCAAGACAAGTGGAAACCGGGTAGAAAGGCACTTCCTCCATAAAGGTGACATCCCGTGAGACAATGTAACGATTGAGGACAGGTGAGAAACATCTATAACCTTTCTGAAGACGAGAATATCCCAAGAAAACACATTTGAGAGACTTTGGATCTAACTTACTAAGGTGAGGTCGAGTATCTCGAACAAAGCAACTACATCCAAATATTTTCGGTTCAATCGGAAACAAGCGTTGATTAGGAACAAGAACCGACATCGGAATCTCACCATGCAGAACGGCAGATGGCATACGGTTGATTAGAAAGCAGGCAGTAGCGATTGCATCTGCCCAGAATGATTTTGGTACAGTCATCTGAAACAATAGTGCACGAGCCACTTCAAGAAGGTGGCGATTCTTTCGTTCAGCAACTCCATTTTGGGCAGGTGTATCAATACATGAAGATTCATGACGAATACCTTGCTGAAGCATGAAGGACCTAAAGGTTTCTGAAGTATATTCCTTTGCATTGTCGCTACGCAAGGTTTTCACAGAGACACCAAATTGCGTTTTAGCCTCGGCAACAAATGTACAAAAATGGGTGAAAACTTCAGATCGATTCTTCATTAGATATAGCCATGTAACTCGGGAGAAATCATCCACAAACGTAACAAAATACTTGAACCCGCATGCTTAGCAAATTGGCATGAGTCGCAATTTAGCGATGACAGGTGTGAAAGTTGAGGATATAATCTCTTTAAACTTTGAAGAGACGGATGTCCCAAACGACAATGTAGTTCGAAAGGAGATAATGATGCCAACGCTGCTTGTGATTTCAGATCCTCAGGTTCAAATATATAGAGCCCGCCCGACTCTCGTCCTCTACCAATGATTTTCTTTGTTGAAAGATCTTTAAAAATACAATGATAGGGATAGAATTTAACACTGCAGTTTAGTGCACGAGTAATTTTGCTGACTGATAGCAAATTAAACGTAAACTTGGGCAGGCATAATACGGACGACAATGACATATATTGAGAAAGTCTAACTGTTCCGGACCCAATTGCTTGTAAGACAGATCCGTTGGCGACTTCGACCTCATGGAAAGATCGATGTTCACCGAAGTTACAAAGTAGACTATGATTACCTGTCATATGATCTGAAGCACCAGAATCAATGATCCAATTGGAGGAGGATGACCCAAAGCATTTACCAGAGTCAACAAATGCAGCTGTGGAAGCAGTGGAAGTAGCGGAGTTCCCAGCTCCACATGACTTGTCACCAGATTTATCCATGATGTGATAAAACAGACAGAATCACACAGAGTAGACTATATTTATTCAGATACCAGACGCACTCATGGGGTGCCAAAAAACAAATAGCGATAAAAAAACGAACCAGAGACAGATTAACGACGCACTCACAGGGTGCCAGAAAACAAACAGCGATCCAAAAACGAACCAGAAAATTGAATAAAAATCAAGCCAATAACTCAGGAAAAAAAACAAACCGGACAGCCGCCGAAACACTATTCACTGCCGAAAAACACTGTTCACTGCCGGAAAACACTATTCACAGCCCCGCCGGAAAACACTATTCACAGCCAGAAATCACTGTTCACGTGCCGGAAAACACTGTTCATGTCGCCGGAGTTACTGTTCACGTCGCCGGAGTACTGTTCACGTCGTCGGAAAAACACTGTTCACGTCGCTGGAAAATACCGTTCACAGCCGCCGAAAAAAAAAACCCTTAGAGCTCTGATACCATGTAAACAGAGAAACCGAGAGAAGAATTCTATTTGTTTCTATATTAGTTGATTATTACAAATAGGGAATACAAAGACTATATAAATAGACTAGAAACCCTAAAAAAAAAGAAACCCTAAAGCCCATGGGCCTAAACGACTAGCTATACATCATTTACATTCTAACAAGGGGACGCTTACCAAGCGCTTACCTGGGTAAGTGCTTACTAGAAAAATTCTAACACTATCACTTACCAAGTAAGATTTTGTTTCACCAAAAGGGTATCGTGTGCCGAAATTTAGCCAATAAGCGCTAACGGTGGTAAGAGTTGCCGCTGTCACTTACAGGGTATGACCCTTGTTAATTGCCATTGCACTTAACGGGTAAGATTGCTAGTCGTTGCGATATTCATCCGGTAAGGTGATGTGACTTGGTAAGCAATTACCAGGTAGGCATTAGGTAAATGTCCGCTTAGGGTGGTCATCTTTTTAAATGGTTTTTTTCGTGTTTAACGGGTAAATATGTACTTGCTTTCTAATTGTTACATTTTCAGGTGGTTACACCCTCAAGCATTGCAAATGCATGGTAGAGAATAGGAAGTCGTTCAACCATCACAGAGATCTCGCTTTTGACCCATAATTTGCTTCTTTGCATTGTCAATGTAAATTTGTCGCATACGTTTACAGGTTGAAAGGCTTTTGTTGCTTGCTTTGGCGTCTTTGTTTTGTGGTAATTACATAGTAATTAAGGCTGCATGAATGGGTGCTTAAAACTCGATCAGCCCAACCCTAAATAATCCACCTTGAAACAACATGTGCTTAATCTAGTTGGAAAATCATCAAATTGTATGTGTATTGGGGCTGAAATGAAATTGAGTTACAATTATTTGAACCTAACCTAATAAACCTCATATAATATATTAGTATGTATATTAGAGAATTACACCATCACATACCTTTTTTATATTGATTTAATTTATGCAATCATCAGTTTATACGGTTTACATCCTTTTTTGGGATTACAAATTAACTTCTCTATATATATAGAGGAAATCACAGTCACTCATCCGGTCAATAAAGGCGGCTTTGACCTGGTCAATAAATGTGGTTTTGACCTGGTCCCCTTCTTTAATAATCTCCACCCTCCCATGAATCGTGTTAATCCTCCGTGATCGTATCCACCGTAACCGAAGATGTGTGGCTAAGATTCGTCCTCACGTTCACAACCAAAATTGAGTTCACATTTGAACCCAAACCTATATATATATATATATAGAGAGAGAGAGAGAGAGAGAGAGAAAAGTTCAAATGTGAACCACTTTTTGGTTGTGAACGTGAGGACAACCAAGAGCGCGACACGTGGCGGATTTGAGTGTGGTTGCCCTCTTTAATTCAATACCTTCCCATGAATCGCGCCTAGTCATCCGCCGTGGACTTGACGTGGCGCCTAGTCATCCGCCACGTGTCGCGCTCTCGGTTGTCCTCACGTTCACAACCAAAAAATGGTTCACATTTGAACCCACCCCTATATATATAGTATGTATGTGTATGTGTGTAAATTGAGAAAGTAGTTAAATGCTATTAGATAACACAATATATCCAAGGTTATAGGAAGGTTTTGATGTATCAAGATATTAAGCGACCAACCCAACAAACCTGTATTATTTTGGTTGGTTTAAGATTTTTTAAATTGTCAAACATTAAATTAGATTGTTTAAATGTTTTTAACCCGATCAACTTAATATGTAATCATCCCTAGTTGCAAAGGAAAGCTGTAGAAAGAATTATGAGGTCTTCTAAAACATAAGTATTTGTCAATTCAAAATAAGTTTGGTTTTAGAGTTCAACTACAACTCTATACTAGCATATAAATTAGAATATCATCGACAACCAATATGATACAATACAATAGATCAATTGAGTGATATAATGTAAAAACTCTCCAAATGGTCCACCTAAGACTCCTCCACACATGGCAAATTGGCAATTTAGAGCCTCATTTCAAGATTTCTCAAATGAAAAATATTATTGTAGAATATATGTAACTCCATATGAACATTTTGATTTGATCAGTATCTTAATGAATTTCTTAAAGATGATTTTGTTTTCTTCTTTCTTCAAACATAATTCCAAAATTTATTTTGTAAATACAAATACTAAAAAAACAAACCATCAACGCCAATGTTAAAGTATCTCTATCCAACAATTAAAGTTCACTGATCAAATATATCATTTAATCTTGAATTTATAGACTTAAGTTCACATGAAACCAAGTTGGTTTTCGTGAGACCGCGTGAGACAAAGACAAAACACATAAAACTTCATAGCATAGCAAAACACATGAGACCAAGTTGGTCAACGCAATTCATGGTGTGTCCGGAAGTTACTCAAATGTAATGACGAAACCAAGATATGCTGGTGCGTGGCTGAATATTGTAAAAACCCGTACCGCTCTCACTTCTCTAAATTTAAATATAGATGATTTTTTCACTCGTACCGTAAGGAATGGCACCGACATTAATTTCTGGTCAGACCGTTGGTTGGGCAACACTCCACTCAAGTGTTTGTTTCCGGAGTTGTTTGATTTAGAAACTGATAAATCTTGCACAATTGCTGCGAAATTTTTGTTCTCTAACAATGGAGCAGCTACTTGGAGGTGGTCTTGGTCAAGCGAGAGTGAGGCTGAAAGGTTATTGATCAAAATCAAGGAAATGGAAGACATGCTTAAGCATGTCGTATTGCTTGATGGCAAAGACAAAATGGAATTGGGAAGGCGACCCTAGTGGGGTTTATACCGTTAGATCACTCAGGAACATAATCGATAGCCTCTCGAGTACATCCGATAACAACATACGTTTGTGGAACAAGTGGATGCCCCCTCGGGTCAACTCTTTTATTTGGAGGCTGCTTCTTAAAAGAGTTCCAACCAAAGTTAACTTAAGCCTTAGGGGGGTTAATACTCCTTCCATCATGTGCCAACTTTGTGAACATGAAGAAGAATCAGTAGACCATCTTTTCTACTCTTGTTCGGCGATCAAGGAGTTATGGCGGTGGTTATTTGGCTGGTGTAACATCAATATCGGGCAACACACGTCGTTGGATCAACTAATCCAAAAGATCTTGGAGTGTGGAGTTTCTAAAAAGCAGAAAAGATTTTTGGAGGCTGCGGTTGGAAGCGTGGTATGGTTCTTTTGGAAAACAAGGAACAATTTAATCTTCAACGGAACAAGTTTTTCTGCCTCAAGGGTGAAGGAAGAGATTCAAGCTACGCTTTTCTCCTGGTTGAAATATAGAGCTAAGTGCAACTCCTTATCGTGGCCTCTTTGGTGTACTTGTCCAACTTCTGCTTTCTCTTAATCTTGTTGTTATTTTGCTCTAGCGCCTTGCTAGTCTACTATTAATAAAATTTCCGGGTTTTCTGTTGGGGGTGTTGGCATTGCCGAAGCTCCCTTCTAGTCTTCCCGTTCTTGCCGTTCAAAAAAAAAACATCGTGAAGGTCAAAAACATTTGAACATTCATACTAAAAAAACTTACAAAGTAAAAAAAATCCAAACAAATGTAAAAAAATCCAAACATTCACAGGAAAAACACTGTGTTCACAGTGAAAGTGCTGCAAAGGTAAAAAAAATCGAACTTTCATAGTAAAAAAACACATGAACGTAATATTTACAGTGTTTTCACCATGAATGTTCGATTTTTTTTACCTTCACAGTGTTTTGTTGTGAAGTTTTATGTATAAAGTCATGGTCTCACCGGTCTCACGAAAACAATTTGATCTCACGTGAACCTGACCTTGAATTTATATATCACAAAAACCATGAAATTAGCATTGAGACTCGAGATTGACCAAAAATAAAAGAAAACAAGAAATATGATAGCCATTTCAAAATCTAACATATAACACATGTTACATGAGTATAAAATTATATTAATCTAGTGTCAAACTTTCTTATGGAAAATGATAAAGAATCATTATTTGGGCTGGTAAAACGTTTCAACTTTGGATTACCAATTAATTACCGTTTTGACCAAAGCAAAAGGTAAAAACCCAACCTTTCAACTTTGGATTACCAATTAATTACCAAGCAAGCTGGTAAAACGTTCGCTTTTTCTTTGGGCTTGAGTAAGTTCCTTGTGTTCTTTGTAACTTTAAGCCCTACTTTCATATTCAACATTACACATTTGGGCACGTTCGTTTTGCGGGAATGAATTGGAATGAAATGGATTTCAAGGTGGGAATTGGATTTGGAGGGATTTGGATTTCAAATCCTTGTTAAAGTGTGTTCGTTTTGCGGGATTTGGATATGGATTTCCTTTTAGTTATTTGTATATTTAAAAAATTTTGTTTTTATCATAACCGTATATTTTTATCCATCTTTTTTCTTCATAATGACAAGTGTGTGTTAGTGTGTGAGAGAGAAAATGAAAAAGACAAAAAGTGTTATTTATCCATTACTTTATTATGTTTTTTCATTATTTTACAATTAAAATTTATATAAAAATTACATGCTAAGGTTTGTGGTTGTGCTGTGCAAAAAAAAGTATATAAAAATCTTAATTTGAGTGGATCCCATGAGATAGTCAATTGACAAGAGAGGGGGTATTGACAATATTCATGCGCGCCTAGAATCCCATAGATTCCTTCCATTTCTCCTAGGATTTCAAAATCCCTCATGTATGGGATTTCAAATGCAGCAAGGGATTTCAAAATCCACCCATGTCAAATCTTATGTCTTACCGAACACGAGAATGGAATGGATTTAAAATCCAAATCCCTCGAATTACATTCCATTCCCGCAAGACGAACGCTTAGGGTTTTTTTAACTTCATGTAGAGTTACATTAATGTTGGTTTATCATTTCAATTTTAGGGTTTAAGAATCATTATTTTTGTAAATAATTCAACTCATATATACGTACGTTAACAAAAATTCAAATGCTTCAAATGCAAAATCAAGATCCATTAGCCAACGAAAGTATCATTGCAGAGTAGATGAATGATAGAGCAAGTATCATTGATAGAATAAGCAACTTGCCAGATGAGATTATTCTTCACATTTTATCTCTCTTGACATGAAATATGCTATTCAAACAAGTGCATTGTCTAAAAGATGGAAGCATATTTGGACTTCAATGCCAATCTTAACCTAAATAGTGAAATGTTTGGTACTCTTCCTGGCTTTCTCAATTTTGTGAAGCATGCACTTTCTAATCGCAATGAGCGGACACAAGTTTCAGCAGTTAAGCTCACATTAAGAGGGTTATTCAACCAGTTTGTTGTCAAACGTATTGTAAACTACGCATGCTCACATAATGTTACGCACAATAATACGGTTCATCCGGAGTTCCGATTGTTGGAGTTTGTTCTTATCTATTATTTTTAGTCGTTTACTTTGTTTACTGGTTCAAGCTGTTGGTCAATAAGACCTATTCTTTAGGAAGAGTAGGTGGCTGCTTTTATCTCGTACTTTCTGTTAGTTACTTTCTTCTTTGTACTTGTACTGGCTTAAAATAAGCCTTTGATCTTTTGAATAAGAGCATTCCTCCGGTCTTACTTTCTTGTGCCCTTTTGAACTCTATTTTTCTACACCGATAAGAGGCTTGATTATGCCGACCGTAATGTATTTTCACAATATCTTTGCAGTTCTCACACTCTCAAACACCTCACCCTTGCAACCAATGATCAATCTTATTATGGAGAATGCATACCTAAATCAGCTTGGGATTTTCCAGCTTTATAAACTCCGAGTTTGAGTAATATGCAATTTGGTGAAAATGATATGGATGACAGCCTCAACCTTTTTTCCAAGTGTGTGAACTTGAGAGATCTCACTTTACATCAGTTTTCCATGTCAGGCTTGGATACTTCCAACATCTGTACTCCGAAACTTTCAAATCTCACGATTACCGATCCTGACAGTTTTCCTAAGGTTTTCAATGTGGTTACTCTTCAACTTGAGAATCTGACAGCATCATTCAACACTTCAACGATGCTTAAGAGCCATAGAGCTTTGTATGGTGAGGACTTCAAATTTCTGCAGTTGTCCACATACGGCTTGCATTCTCTAGAGAACTTCAATGAAGCTGTCAAGCTTAATACCCAAACGAATATGAACATGATATGTTTACCGGCAGCAACCATATGACAACCTTTTGAGTTTTTGGAATATAATCAAACACCTCATTTAATAACATGCTGTTAACCTCCACTACAATTTACATACCGAAACTTCCTCAATTTATATACAAGAAACTCATTGCATCTGTGTACCTTAGGTGGGCCATTTCATGAAATACCTCAAGAAAAGGGATATCATCACATCTACTGACAAGCTTTCTCAAAAAGGATAGGGCACATTTATTAAATTCGTGTATTGTATCGGATTGATCGAATACATCGTTAAGGAGGTAGGCCATTTAGTCCCTTTTGTCAGGAAACCATCTGTATGAATAATTCTTTTTACATATTTGATATACAATTTAAGTTGATTTTAATTTATACAAGTAAAAAGTAGTTCAAATTGTCAATGACCTTTGTTAGTTTGTTTCATGGGCTTTACCAGTTACCAATCACCATTACCAATTTACCACCATGGTAATTGGTAAGGTAAGCCCAATATAACCCACGTGCGAATCACGTGAAAAACAATATGACTTGGGTAATTTTTTCGATTCATACCCAAATTTTAACCCTTCTTCCAAGAAAGAAAGAAAGAAAGAAGAGGCAGTAACAGTGATAGCAGCAGTGATTAAGAGCGATTATGGTGGAGGTAAAGAATACCACATGGCTCCTGTTACTGGTTTAATTTTGTGTCTTTATATTTATTTTCATCCGGTAACTTTTATTTATTTATTTTGAAGCCATGTTGTTTAATATGAATTGCCATAAACCCTAATTCTTTTTTTCCTTTCTTTCTAAGAAACCTACTATCTTTTATGTTGTTTCACTTTCACCGGCTACAAAATAAGAATAGAAATTGGAAGTTCCAATTATATTTATTTTTTTAGTTTATCATTTCAATGTAAAAAAAACCAAGTATCATGATTTCATTAGAGGGGGAATTTCTGAATAAACTAATTCACTACACATTTAAGTTGAGTGATAATGTTTCGTTTCTCATTTCAATATAAATCTAAGTTTCATTATTTTTGTACTGATGATGATGATGTACCTTAACACACATTCAGATGCTTCAAATCCAAAGCAAGATCCAAGCATAAACAACAAACAAACACAGAGCAAGTATCAGATGGATGATAGATCAAGAATCATTGCAAAAGAAGATAGAATAAGCAACTTGTCAGATGGGATTATTCATCACATTCTATCTTTTCTTGACATGAAATATGCTGTTCAAACAAGTGCGTTGTCTGTTTGTGTAAAAATTTACTCAAGTTATTATCGTAAGATGTCGTGAGGCAAAATCGTCAAAAGAAAGAACTTTTGTTCGATAAAACGTGCGATAAATGAAAATAAATGGACAAAAGATTGATGACGCAGGAAAAACCTCAGAATCGAGGAAAAAACCTGCGGCCGACTAAATAGGATAGTCGACGTTGCACTATTGATCACCAATAAGGGGTGATATCCTCGATGTTACAGTTGTATCGTATGATTACAATAAAGAAAAGGATGCTATCGAATACAAATACAGAGAATAATGTTAATATTGCTACTTTTCTCTTAGAATTAGTTGTCTTGAGTTTAGGATCTCGAATCTCTTTTATAGCTGCTTGGATCGTAACCGTTATCTCGTAATTGAGCTATAAATGCAACGGTCATAACTGAAGCTGAATTCTCGATCATAACGTCCGAGTCTTTAATGAGGGTATATCTCCGTTCAAACGGTCACATAACGGTTGATGCTTGATCGATGAGACCAATCGTACGATTATATATATATATATCGTACGATATACTTCAATGCTCATTGTAATGATGAACTCCTCATAGCATAGTACTCAATTTCAGATTTCCTCAAAGGTGGAAAATTGTTGGATATGATGATCGATCTTATCCTGCAATAAAGATGAACTTTACAGGTATATCGCTTGTTAGTAACATCGTATAATTTGTCATATAACATTTCGAATATCGTTCGATAATAACTTATCTATGTCCGAGGGTATCCATATCTTCATTTCAGGACCTTATCTTAATACAGGAATATCATCCTGGAAGATATCTTACGATTCCAATCGTTCGATCGTTCGATGATAAAATTTCACCTAAACAGTTTGCCCCCAAGATTTAGAAAATATGTTATAGATTTTATGAATCTTATACCTGTAAAATCAAATCGTTAGTATATCAATTTTATCGTGATTAATTTGTCGAATATGAATCGGTTTTCACGTTAACGGCGTTACAACTTGGTTATTTTGCTAGCTGTCAATGCAACGGTTATATGGGACAGGTGTCAATGCTCGATTCGACCTCAATTTCTTGGGGAAGAGTTTAATTTCATATAAAGATAAGATTTCATCCATAATTATCACAAAAATCTTTTCCAATTTCGAATTCAAATTCCATTCCAACCGAATCTTTCTAATCTTTAAGAAGATTTAGATCCAATTCGCCTATAAGGTATCTTTCTTTCCCTTGTTTCAATTCAGTTCATGCGTTTGAAAGTTAGAGCTGAGAAGAATCCTAGGAATTTCGATTTATTGCGTTTCGATAGGTTATATAGGAGTTTAGATCGTTTAAGTTTTAGAGAAATCATGGAGGTTAGGAGTACAATCCAGGGAGAAATTGACCTAATCCACCTTAGGAAACTTGCTAGGATGCCTAAGGATGCCGTAATCAAATCGCCTGGTGAGGTTAGACCCGCCGATGCTCCGGCAGGTTTCTTTGCCTTGTTCGAATACCCATTTAAGATTGGATTCACCTGGCCTTACAGTCCTCTATCTCGTGCGTTCATGACGCGATTTAGTCTTTCTCCTGGACAGCTCATGCCCCAATTCTGGAGGGTCGTGAGCGTTATCGAACGAGTGACTGAAAACTGGGGTAGAGTCCCTTTCACCGTTGATGACCTTCTCACGGCGTATACCGTGAAGGTTTCTGATTATGATAGGTATGGGATTTATCCCAAGGGTAGGGGTGATGCCATGTTAGTACATGGTACTCAAGCGTTTGATCGAGGGTGGAAGGCTCGATATGCGTTCGTGCGATCCTCATCGGTCTTGGAGGAAGGTGGATGGGTGGCTCCAGAATGGAACCCACTAGGTATAGGATGTTTTGTGTATTTTTGCTTCGTTTGTTTTTATTGCATAATTCCTTATCGTATATTTCTTTTTGCAGAGATCGAGTTTTCTTTCGAGGAATCCACCGAGGCTGTTAATCGTTTCTTAGAGTACGGTGTTCAAGAAAGATCGTACGCCAAATCGAAGGGAAAAAGTCCGAGAGAGGATAGTGACGAAGAGCTTGAAGTTCAGGTGTTGAGCGAAGAAGAAGAAGAGATGGAAGGTAAATCCTCTTTTTAATCTTGCGTTTTCTTTTTAGTTTATCGTGCGATATTAACGTACATTTTCTACTTATTTCAGGCCAAAAGAAATCTTCGAAGAAGTTGGCAAACATGGCGGCGGCCAAGAGGGCTTTGGAGAAGAAGAAGGGAATAAGTGGCATGGAGCCACCACTCAAGAAGACGAGGTCTTCTTCGGGTGTTTCGATCTCATCGAAGGATGCCGCACGACAGGCGGACGATGTGGTTGATGCAACCCCGATTCATAGCGTTCCTCTTCCTACGATGTCTCCCACGATGCCAAAGGAGAAGAGAGCTCCAGTCAAATCTTCGAAGGGGAAGGAGGGTGAGACATCGATCAACATATCCTTGCCCTCGAACTTCCTCGATGGTGACGTCATCAACCAAGATGACCTTTTCCCAGCCATCGAACAATACTTGCTTCCATCGCAGAAGGCTCACATGGATACACGCCAGATCAGCGAGCTTGACGCTGGCGCAGTTGGATATTCCTTCATGGTAAGGTTTTCTTTATCTTACGATGCTTTATCTTATATTTTTATAATCGTGTGTTCTAATCATCGTATGTTTATGTAGGCCTTCCAGGCGTGTCTCGGTCTTCATCAAAGATTGGAGACTGTTCAGAGGGACATGAAGATGAAGATGTCCAGCGAAAGGGCTGCGGTGAACGAGGCTAAGAAGGCTAAGGAGAAGGCATCAAAGATGGCTGCTGATCTGGAGGCCAAACGGGTTGAGGCGGATGATCTGATGGCTAAGTTGGATGAGGCTAAGCATGTTCGATCGGACCAACGTGCAAGGCTCACAGCGGCCAACAATCGTATCGCTAAGCTGGAGGAGGATCTTGCTGCATTGCGTGTGGAGATGGCAGATCGCGAGAAGGCCTCATCATCTGAGATCCAGGATCTCAAAGATGAGATGGTGTTGTCTAGGATGGTGGCCCGTGCAGCCTTAATACGCCAATTTATTGGTAGCACGTACACCATCGAGGCTGCTAAGGGTGAGCTGGGGGTCTTCCGTGATGCGATGGGATTTGACGAGCTCCTGGATGTTGATGATGCGAAGGATGCCGATGAAGAGGAGGAGGGTGCTGAAAAGAGCAAGGAAGCTGAAGTCACGATGATCGAGGAGGAGGATAAAAATGAAGATGCCTCTGGATCCGGCATCGTGGACAAGGCTGCTGAAGTCATTCCTCCTATCGTAGAAGTTAGTGTAGGAGAGGGTGTTGGTGTAGAGGCCACCCCTGAAGTTTAAATTATCACTTCGATGTAATCGCAGTACTTTTAAGTACTTTTTTAATGAAATTATCTATTTTTGCAATCGTGCGATGTCTCAGTACTTTTTATTTTTGTCTCAAGTACTTTTAATAGATAATCGTGCGTTTTAGCTGATTCTGTGTTTAAGGCCTTAATTAATCGTGCGTTTTGACTTGCGATTTTTATCATGAGTCTAAGGCACTTAAAAATTTTTTTAGAAACGTTTCTGTTAATCGTGCGTCTGGCGTTTTGACTTGCGCTCTTGCGATTGAAAATTGATGCATCTTTTTTCTATGCGTTTTGAGCATGTTGTTTTATCGGGCGATGTTTGCCATAGATCGTGCGATGTCTTGCGAGAATCATGCGTTACCTGCGAATAAAATTGGCTAAGGGGTGGCCGTTGGATTGACCAACGGCGCTCCGATGCCTAAGTTAGTAATCGTTCGATAGAATAATAGTTAAGAAAATGAAAAGGGTTTTAGAAGTAATACCTCTTTAGATGAGTTGCATTCCAACTACGTGGGATTTCATAACCTTCGATGGTTGAAATCTTATAAGCACCTTTCCCAACGATCTTAGTAATGATGTAAGGTCCTTCCCATTTGATGGAAAGTTTTCCAGCGTTCGATTCCTGTGTATTTGGAAAGACACGTCGTAGGACATGATCTCCTACTTGAAATACCTTGATCTTCACCTTTTTATTGAAGTAACGTTCGACCATGGCTTTCTGCGATGCCATTTTTTGAAAGGCTTTCTCTCTTAGTTCTTCCAAAGCATCGATATCGTAACACAAGTCTATCGAGTTTTGTTCAATCGTACGATGTCGAGCAACAGGAACTTGTGATTCAATCGGAAGGACTGCTTCACATCCATATACTAGGGAAAAAGGGAGTTTGTCCAGTTGAGGTTCTAGGTGTCGTGCGATTTGCCCACAAAACAGATGGTAACTCTTCGACCTATCGACCCTTTGCAGCTTTCAACCTCTTTCGAATGGAATTAATAATGGTCTTATTGCTAGATTCAGCCAAGCCGTTGGATTGTGGATATCTTGGGGTCGATGTAATGAGTTTTATCCCACGTTCATCGCAGAACTTTCGAGTTCTCTCACTTATAAATTGGGACCCATTATCGCACGTTATTTCTGATGGCACTCCAAACCTGTAAATAATGTTAGTTTGGATAAAGGAGATAACTTCTTTATCCCTAACTTGCGAGAAAGCTGCGGCTTCAATCCATTTAGAGAAATAATCGGTAAGAACAAGTAAAAACACTTTTTGACCTGGAGCAGGTGGCAATTTTCCTACGATGTCCATCCCCCATCGCATGAATGGCCATGGGATTAAGACAGAGTGTAGGGGTTCAGAAGGTAGATGTGACGTACCTGAGTGTCTTTGACAAGCATCGCATTTTTGAACATACCTTATCGAGTCCTCTCGAAGAGTAGGCCAATAGTACCCTTGTCTCGAGATTCTGTTAGCAAGACTTCTGCCCCCAGAATGGTTTCCACATTCTCCATCGTGCATCTCTTGAAGGATTTGACCGATTTGTTGTTTGTTTACCACGCATCGTAAGATTAGACCCATCGTGGATCTTCGATACAGCTGATCATCGAAGATCGTGTATCGAGAGCTTTTAAGTCTGACTTTCCGGGCTTCTAACTTGTCTTCAGGGAGTTGGTCATTCTTGAGGTAGTTCCATATATCATTCGACCAATCGTGGTTTTCTTCGATCATTTGAACTTCTTCGATTGTTGGTGACATAAGATGTATTATCGGAACACTTTCTAGAGTTGGTTCGTTGAATGCGGACCCCAAGTTAGCTAAGGCATCGGCTTGCATGTTCAGATCTCTTGGGATTTGTTTTATCGAGAACTTATCAAATCGTGCGATCTTATCTTTTGCTATCTTGAGATACAATATCATCTTTGAATCTTTTTCTTGGAATTCACCATTGATTTGGTTCACAACTAATAGCGAATCACTTCGTACGTGTAGCCATCGTGCTCCCAAGTTATACGCCATATCCAATCCAGCGATCAAGGCTTCATATTCTGCTTCGTTATTGGTAGTCTTGAACTCGCATCGTATCGAATACACCATATTGCCCCCATGTGATGATTTCAGGACAACTCCCAATCCCGATCCTCGTGCGTTAGAAGCTCCGTCAACATGCATGGTCCATGGTTCGTTGTCGTGAATCGTCACATTACTGATTTCATCATACGATGGTTCTTCGATCACAGGACTGAATTCAGCTACGAAATCTGCTAACGCTTGAGATTTTATCGCTGTTCTTGGTTGATACGTTAGATCGAAGCTGCTAAGATAAATACTCCACTTTGCTAATCGTCCTGTAAGTTCAGGCTTACGAAGTACGATCTTAAGAGGATAGTTAGTAACAACGATTATATGATGCGATTCGAAATAATGTCTTAACTTTTTAGCTGCAGTTACGAGGCCAAGTAAGAGTTTTTCCATAGACGTGTACCTTGTTTCGGCATCAAGGAAAGACTTACTTATATAATAGATAGGTTGCTGATGTTGGTCACCTTCTCGTACGAGCACTGCGCTAACAGCATTGTTGCTCACAGCGAGGTATAATTGTAAGCTCTCTCCTTCAATTGGTTTCGTCAACAGTAGGGGATTTGACATGTACTTCTTTAAGCTTTGTAGTGCTTCCTCGTGTGCCTCTGTCCAATCGAAGCCTTTGTTCTTTCGAAGCACGTTGTAGAACAAGTGACATTTATCGGACGATCGTGAGATGAACCTGTTCAGGGCTGCTACTCGCCCAGTCAGCTTTTGTACCTCTTTTACATTCCTTGGTGACTGGATTTCCAAGATTGCTTTGATCTGCTCTGGACTCGCTTCGATCCCTCGTCGTGTAACCATGTATCCAAGGAACTTGCCCGCACGTACTCCGAAAGAGCACTTGGTTGGGTTGAGTTTCATCTTATATTCTCGTAATATATCGAACGATTGCTTTAGATGCTGGATGTGATCTTGTGATCGTTCCGATTTTACGAGCATATCGTCGATATATACTTCCATCGTACGTCCGAGGTGATCTTTGAACATCCTGTTTACGAGCCTTTGGTACGTTGATCCAGCATTCTTGAGACCAAATGGCATTACTTTGTAACAGTATATGCCCTTATCGGTCATAAACGCAGTCTTCTCTTGATCGTCTTTATGCATTAGAATCTGGTTATATCCGGAATAAGCGTCCATGAACGTTAGTAACTCGTGCCCCGCTGTTGCATCGACCATCGCATCGATGTGTGGCAAAGGAAAGGGATCCTTTGGACAAGCTTTGTTCAGGTCTGTGAAGTCGATGCATACTCGCCACTTTCCATTCTTCTTTTGTACTACCACCACGTTGGCGAGCCAATCTGGATACTTTACTTCTCGAATTTTTCCCGTTTTGAGTAGATTTTCCACTTCCTCGTTGATCACCTTGTTGCGTTCTGGTGCAAACTTGCGTCTTTTTTGCTTAACGGGTTTAAACGTAGGATCCACGTTCAACTTGTGCGATATGATGTTAGGATCTATCCCCACCATATCCTCGTGTGACCACGCAAAACAATCCGAGTGTTCCTGCAAAAAAGAAATTATACTATTCTTTATATCGGGGGTTAGAGTTGCACCTACGAAGACCTTGCGATCAGGATGTTTGTGATCCAACACGACTTCTTCCAATTGAAGATCATCGTACGATCATACTCCATCCTGGCTCTGTAATTGCTAGATATCGTGTGGTTTGGCCTTCATCGTGATCTTGTAACACTCTCGTGCGATTTTCTTCTCGCTGATTATCTCTTGCACGCCCCACGGGGATGGGAATTTGATCTTCTGATGATACGTTGATGGTACGGCCTTCATATCGTGGATCCAAGGTCTTCCAAGTATAGCATTATAAGCGGAAGGACAATCAATGACGTTGAACTTTGTTTGCTTATTTATGCCTTTAGCGAAGACTGGTAGTATGATCTCTCCAAGAGTACTAGTTGCATCTTCGTTGAATCCGATTAACGTCGTTGTTCGTCGTACAATACTGGATCGATCAATACCCATGATCTTGAGTGTTTCTGCGAATATCACGTTGGCTGAGCTGCCTCCGTCGATTAGTACTCTCTTGGTTAGACAGTTACCAATTGTCAACTGAATAACCAGTGCATCATGGTGTTTTTGATGAGCGTCTGACATATCTTCGATATCGAACGATATCTTCGTTGCATCGAGCTCTTTTTCTTCCGTAGTCCTCGATTCATTTGGGATAGGATGTCCTTCAGGCCCTTCTCGTGCGTGCCTTTTTGCCGCAGAATAGGTGAGGCCACACACTTCTGATCCACCTGTAATGCAGTTTATAACCTTCGTTGGAACAGGTGACGTTGGTCTTTTCGAGTCATCGCCTAGAAGGTTTTTAAGATGTCCGTTCGATTTGAGGTACGCAATCTCCTTCTTCAAACTAATACAATCATCTGTATTGTGTCCGTGGTCACTGTGGAAGTCGCACCATTTTGTTTGGTCTTTGTCCTTGCTAGGATTCTCTGGTTTTTTGGGCCATCGTACGTTAACTTCCAAGTTCCGTAGAGAATCCACCAAGTCTTTCGTTGTACCTGCAAAAATGTAAGTTGACAAATCTGGATATCTTACTTTACCTTTACCTTGGTTCGAACGTTTATTCTGATCGCGTCGGGAATTATCAATCTTGTTTACTCGTTTAGGTTTGAAATCATGTTTCTGCGCTCCAAGATTTTTCTTATCGTTCGAGTGTTTACGCCGGAAAATGGCGTCATCTTCGATCCTCATGTGTGCCAACGTACGAGCTCGTACATCATCGAAGTTTTCTGGTGGATACTTCGTTAGATCTGTGTATAACTCCGAGGATGTATCTAACCCACGTTTGTATGCTTCGATCGCCGTCCGCACATCGCAGTTCTTAACTTCGATCATCTCTGCGTTGAACCTGTTAAAATATTCATGAATGGTTTCACCTGTTTTTTGCACGACATAGTAGAGATCGCTTGTTTGTTTCTCCATCTTGCGACTGCTTGCAAATTGTCGAGTAAACTGGTTTACTAATTCAGACCACGATGCGATGCTCTTAGGTTTCAAATTGATTAACCATTGCAACGCAGCTCCGGTAAGCGTTGATCCAAAGCCTTTGCACATACAAATTTCTTGAAACTGGGTTGGAATAGGAACTGTCCACACTAGTTGCTTGTATTGTGCGATGTGTTCCACGGGATCAGAGATTCCAGAGTATTTTGGTGTGAAGGCTGGGATATTGTATTTTTTGGGAATATCAACAAGAGCAATCTCATCGATATAGGGTGAGGCTTGGAATCCAGTTTTAGGTTCAACTTCGATGGGTACAGCAGCTCCAGGAAGTTTGGTTAACAATGCGAGCATTGCTTTGTTTTGTTCTTCTAGCATTTTTAGTCGAATATCCACGATGTCATTGTGTGGTGGATTAGTGGAGGTTCCTGAAACGTTCGATAAGTTTGGAATATGAGTTATGGGGGTAGTTGCAGTGGGAACGTGCGATATAGGTTCTGGAATAGGTACAAAGGGACGAGGCCCTGTTTGAGGTTGGTTATAAGTGAACGTGGTTGCTCCTGGGTAAGGACCTGATGGTAATGGAGGGAAGATAGGACGCGGGTTGTTGACTGGAGGTGGCGGTGGTAAGCTAACTTGTGACACTTGCGGTTGGATAAAAGGTTGTGATATTTGTGGCTGGACAAATGGTTGTTGGGGAACATAGGGTTGATTTTGAGGGATGAATGGCCTTGGTTGATGAGTAGAAACTGGAATGTTCGAAGTTTGTGGATTCGATGCTCTCAATCTAGTCAGTTCGCCATTCATTTGTAAATTCTGATTATTCAACCATTGGATTTGTTCTTGTGCTGCTGCCAATTGTTGTTGCAAGGTTGGTTGAGAACTGCTTGCCATGTTCCTGCACTTAATTCACAAAGAAGCTCGAAGAAATAGGTTAGTAAGCTGACGCCTTATCGAACAAGATTTTCTCAAAACGGGCCCCACGGTGGGCGCCAAACTGTTTGTGTAAAAATTTACTCAAGTTATTATCGTAAGATGTCGTGAGGCAAAATCGTCAAAAGAAAGAACTCTTGTTCGATAAAACGTGCGATAAATGAAAATAAATGGACAAAAGATTGATGACGCAGGAAAAACCTCAGAATCGAGGAAAAAACCTGCGGCCGACTAAATAGGATAGTCGACGTTGCACTATTGATCACCAATAAGGGGTGATATCCTCGATGTTACAGTTGTATCGTATGATTACAATAAAGAAAAGGATGCTATCGAATACAAATACAGAGAATAATGTTAATATTGCTACTTTTCTCTCAGAATTAGTTGTCTTGAGTTTAGGATCTCGAATCTCTTTTATAGCTGCTTGGATCGTAACCGTTATCTCATAATTGAGCTATAAATGCAACGGTCATAACTGAAGCTGAATTCTCGATCATAACGTCCGAGTCTTTAATGAGGGTATATCTCCGTTCAAACGGTCACATAACGGTTGATGCTTGATCGATGAGACCAATCGTACGATTATATATATATATATAATCGTACGATATACTTCAATGCTCATTGTAATGATGAACTCCTCATAGCATAGTACTCAATTTCAGATTTCCTCAAAGGTGGACAATTGTTGGATATGATGATCGATCTTATCCTGCAATAAAGATGAACTTTACAGGTATATCGCTTGTTAGTAACATCGTATAATTTGTCATATAACATTTCGAATATCGTTCGATAATAACTTATCTATGTCCGAGGGTATCCATATCTTCATTTTAGGACCTTATCTTAATACAGGAATATCATCCTGGAAGATATCTTACGATTCCAATCGTTCGATCGTTCGATGATAAAATTTCACCTAAACATTGTCCAAGAGATGGAAGCATGTTTGGACTTCGATGCCCCATCTTAACCTAAATAGTCAAACTTTCCGTCCATCGGATAAGTTTGTCAAGTTCGTGAATGATGCACTGTCTCACTGCAACCATGGTCTAGAAGTTTCTACAGTTGAGCTCTCGGTTGAAGGAGAAACCATCCATTTTAATGAAGTTGTGACAAGTGTTGTAAACTATGCATATTCACGGAATGTTAGGAAGCTAACTATTGAATGGTTCTGGAATATTAAGTTGCCAGGATGTCTTTTCAGTTGTCACACTCTCAAACATCTCATCCTTACAACAGATGATGATACTGCTGCTTATGGACTATCCGTACCTAATTCACCTTGGGATTTTCCGGTGTTGGAAACTCTGTATTTGACCAATATCGAGTTTCGTAAGATTGATTATACTGAATATAGAAGTAGTCTCGACCTTTTCTCCAAGTGTGTGAACTTGAAAGACCTCACTTTACATAGGTGTTACATGTTCCACGTGGATATTTTCGATGTTTGTGCTCCACAGCTTTCTACTCTCACAATTATAGATTCTTTCCGATTTCCTAAGGTTTTCAACATCGTTGCTCCTAAACTTAAGAGCTTGACAGCATCGGTCATGGACATGTGTTCTAATCATAGTTACTTAATTCGCGGAACGCTTCGGTACGGGAACGAGGGTCGGGAACGCGGTTCGCTAAGTTAGAAGAATCGGGTTCGTAGGGGGGTAGGCTCATTTCGGTACGTTTTCGGTACGGAGTACCAAAACTATGGAACGATGTACCCATATCTATTCTATACATAATTATTTTATATATATATATATATATAAGTGCAGAATCTGCACAGAATCTGTTGAAATCTGTTGAAATCGAAGGGTCAGATTCTTAAGAAATTGAAGGGTCATTCTCAAAATCGTTCCAATTGATCGATTCAGGTTCAACGTTCCAATCGATTGAAGTCTGAGATCCCAAATACGACATGAATTGATCCCAATTTCGACCTGAAGCGATCCAAATACGACCTGAAGTGATCCCAATTTTAACCTGAAGCGATCCCAATTACGACCTGAATCGATCCCAAATACGTTCTGAATCGATCCCAAATACGTTCTGAGTCGCGTTCCTACCTACGTATGGTACGTTAACGTATCACGTTTGGGGTCAGCGAATTTGGGCCGCGATTTGTGGGCCTAGGAGCGTATCTACGTATCTATGGTTCTAATTTTCTGCACTTGTCCATTGAGGACTTGGATTCTCTAGAGAAAGTGAATCTCTTCTTGGGATCACGTTCTTGCATAATAAAGAGAGATGCCCCTGGACTACTAGATTTGTTCCAGAAACTCTGCGGTGCCAAATTTCTTATTCTTGATGACGGTATCATTAAGGTAAACAAATATAATTTTCATGGTCATTGGTTATCATCCATTGTAAATTACGACTACTTTGTGTTACACTAGTTTTCTTGTGTTGTGGATAAAGACGAGGTCAACGGTTTAACATTAAACTGGTTCAAAAAAGTAAGGTATGCAATTTTGTAGTCTATCTCAGAAAAAGACACTTCAAAACCAGACAACCATCAAGCAATTTGTTCCATAGTGTTATTGGGTGGGATCTACCTAATGTTGTTCATTTCCAACATAAAATCCTTCGTTTTGTACTATTCCCAACCTGCCCCCAATTGTAAGTCATTACCCCCCCCCTACGTGTTCAAATACCAGTCTTATAAAAACATATTCTTCTAACCGGTTATCAAAAGATCCATGATCGATATGGTCAATCCGTCTCAAGTGGTGTAACTTTAGAAGTCTCTCCTTCATGGGTAAAACTAAATGAGGATTTTCAAGAATGCATGCATGATTTTTGCCTCTTAAGTTGCATGATGCACCTGATGTCAGTGTAAGTTTCAAAGCCTATCATTAGGTCCCCTTTACTTTGCCTGGACTGATTAATGAAGATTGTTAAACATAAGTTTCGAGTAATTACCCAATATCAACTATATATGAACCTATTACTTGAGATTTGTTTTTTGCATATAATAAGATGCATTTTATCCTATTTATAATTATATATATGAGACACTATCAATAGTTTCTATTTTCTAATGTATGTGTACATCTTTGTATATTATGTCACAAGCGTTTCTTTACATGCCGGGATCCACTCTTGCGTGAGCCTTGTCCATTTAATAACTTGAAGTATGTGAAGATAGAAAAGCAGAAGAATCGTACAACAACAGTGCCACGTTTCTTTACTCACATCAAAAACTACTTTCTTAAGAGCTCTCCGCGTGTCACTTTCATTGAGGATTTACCTAAGGTATTGACTTGACTGTACTATTTATGTATTTGACTTATTTTCATCACTTATTTGGCAGTTTATTTAGTAGTGAAGTTACATATGATAGGGGTCGTTTATTTAGTACTAAGGATTTACCTGGTATGTGCTTACCAAATCGTATTACCTTTCCAAATGCATATGGCAAGGACCAAGAATTTTACATGGTAAGAACAAAGGCTAGGACCTAGAGTCTTATCAGGGCAAGCGTTTGGTAAACGGTCCCTAGATGGTGTATTTCTCAGATAATATATTGAATTAAATATCTGAAAGTCCATGGTTAATTTTAGTTTGGGTGACGATAGTTTATGGTTTAGTTTAGATGTAGTTTATGTTAAATAGATTAACCACAATATCCTATCTTTGTAAACATAAGGTACATGTTGAGCCTCTGTGACTAATACTTATCTAATGGAAAAAGAAAATGGAAGTAAAGAAATTATGTGTTAGTATACTGCAAAGATTTGGAGATTTTACGAGTTTAAGATGTGAATTTCTTCTTTATAACTTTGATCAAAACTCATTCTCGAAGGAAAAGGCATTATCTTCTTCATCTTTATTTTTTTCACACTTCTTATACATTCATGGATTTTTGTTAGAGTGATTTGCAAATTGCAATGTGTTGGTATTGTCAGAATATGTGGAAAACCCGTGCTAGGGTTGCGTGTATTGATAACAATAAATAGATACAAGAGTTACAAGAGGGTCCCTGAACTATACAATATTTAACACACCCCCGTAGTTTGATCGGGAGGTAAACGAATGTTCAAACTATTTCTAAAATCTAGAAACAAACTCGTAGGTAGACCCTTTGTAAAAATATCAGCATACTGATAGGCGGATGGAACATGCAAAACACGCACATGACCAATCGCAACACGCTCCCTAACAAAATGTAAATCTATTTCCACATGCTTGGTTCTCTGGTGCTGAACAGGGTTAGATGCTAGGTACATGGCACTGACATTATCGCAGAAGACAACAGTGGCACGAGAGAGAGGACAACACAACTCAAGGAGGAGATTTCGCAACCAAGCAGTTTCAGCAACCACATTGGCTATCCCCCGGTACTCGGCCTCGGCACTGGAGCGGGAAACAACATGCTGCCGTTTAGAGGACCAAGATACGAGATTGTCACCCAGATAGACACAAAACCCTGAGGTGGACCGACGTGTGTTAGGACAGCCGGCCCAGTCGGCATCCGAATAGGCAACCAAGCGATCAACGGCTGACGCCTTAAGATGAAGACCATGAGACAGAGTACCCTTTAAATACCGTAGGATGCGTTTAAGCGCATTGAGATGCGGAAGACGCGGGTCATGCATAAAGAGACAGACGTGTTGGACGGCATAGGCAATATCAGGACGAGTAAAGGTCAGATACTGCAGGGCACCAGCAAGGCTTCGATATAAGGTGGGATCAGAAACAGGCTCACCATCAACAGCAAGCTTTGTTTTGGTGTCAGCCGGTGTGCTGCAGGGATTGCACGAGACCATATCAGCTCGTGCTAGAATCTCCTGAGCAAAGGCAGATTGAGAAAGAAAGAGTCCGGACTTGCTACGAGACGCAGCAATTCCTAAGAAGAAGGATAACGGACCCAAATCAGACATGGGAAACTCAGAGGATAACTTAGAGATAACCATGGAGATAAGAGTAGGAGAGGAGGCAGTAAGAATAATATCATCGACATAAAGAAGGAGGTAGATAGTATCAGATCCCCGATGATAGGTGAAAAGCGAGGTATTAGTCTTACTGCTAAGAAAACCTAAAGAGGAGAGGTAGACAGCAAAACGATGATACCACGCACGGGGTGCCTGCTTAAGGCCATAAAGAGCCTCGCGTAGGCGACAGACATGATCGGGAAAAGAACTGTTTACATAGCCAGGAGGCTGACGCATGTAAACAGTTTCAGTGAGATCACCATGAAGAAAGGCATTCTTAACATCAAGCTGATGAATAGGCCAGTTGCGGGAGATGGAGATGCTAAGAACCGTGCGAATAGTGGCAGGCTTGACAACGGGACTGAAAGTGTCGTCAAAGTCCAGTCCGGGTTGCTGTGAGAAACCCTGAGCAACAAGACGGGCTTTGTAACGCTCAAGACGTCCATTGCTGTCAAACTTATGGCGAAATAGCCAACGATTTCCAACTATGTTAGCATCAGAGGGTTTAGGTACCAGATCCCACGTGTAGTTAGAAAGAATGGCAGTCATTTCAGCATCCATGGCGGCCCGCCAATGAGGGTCACACATGGCCTGAGCAGGAGACCGAGGAATGGGAGAGATGTCACTAGTGACCGAAAGGTTGAAGATCTGTTTAGGCTTAAGAGATCCTGTGCGCGAACGAGTGGTCATTGGATGACCGGAGGTAGCAGTCGGAGCAGGAGGCTGAGAAGGCTCAGCAGAAGAAGCAGAAGAAGAAGAAGAAGAGGTGCCAGAAGGTTCAGCGGGTGGGGGCTGAGAAGAGGAGACAGAAGCAGAAGGACCAGCAACCGGCAGAGGGGAGAAAGTATCAACCATAGGAGAGAGGGAAGGGAGGGAATCATCAACGTCAAACGCGTCGTAGTCTTCCGAGGAGGGACGAGGCTGGAAGTCAGGAAACGGAAAGTGCGTTTCATCAAAGTTGACATGACGGGAGATGATGACCTTTTGCGTGATGAGATCTAAGCAACGATACCCACGATGATCCGTACTGGGACCGAGGTAGACACAGGCAGAGGATCGAGGAGCAAGCTTGTGGGCACTAGAGGGCGAAGTGTTGGGATAGCACAAACACCCAAAGACTCGCAAATGAGAATAGGTAGGAAAGAAACCAAACAACATCTCAAAAGGAGTCTTGTACTGAATGGTGGTGGACGGAAGCAGGTTGAAGGTGTGAACAGAAGAAAGAAGAGCCTCAACCCAGAATTTGGGTGGGAGAGAGGCTTGGATGAGGGACGTGCGGAGGGTGTTATTGATAGTGCGAATAGTGCGTTCAGCTTTTCCATTTTGTTGAGACGTATAGGGACAAGAAAAGCGTATTTTGATGCCATGAGTTTTAAGAAAATCCAAGAAGGGTTGGTTGTTAAACTCACGACCGTTATCACATTGGAAAAGCTGAATGTCCGTTTTAAATTGGTTTAGAACATAAGCACGAAACGTTTTAAAAACAGAAAACACCTCAGATTTAGCACGTAAAGGAAACACCCATAAGAAGTGAGAAAAATCATCCAAAAAGAGAACATAATATTTAAAACCACTCAAACTGGTAACAGGTGAAGTCCATAAATCAGAATGAATAAGTTCAAACACACGAGAAGTTTTAGTAGTAGATAAAGAAAAAGGTAAACGACAATGTTTTCCTAACTGACACGCATGACATAAATTAGAAGTTTGACTGGAGCAAGCAATGAACTTGCGCGACACAAGAAACTGGAAGATAGCAGCACCCGGATGACCAAGCCGTCTATGCCAGACGTCAAAGGAAACAGCAACGTTAGCCGAGGCAAGAGCAGACCGAGGTGCGGGAGGGAGAACGGGATAAAGATCATGGTGATCACTGTCGCAACGCTGGAGAAAAGACCCTGTTTTAAGATCCTTCACAGTGAAACCAAACGGATCAAACTCAACAGAAACATAATTATCTATGGTAAAACGACGAACAGAGATAAGGTTTTTGATTAGTTTATCAGAGACTAAAACATTTTTAAGATGAAGGGGGTGAAGGGAATAGGGTAATGTACATTGACCAATGTATCTAGCAGGAACCATAGCACCATTACCAACCTGTATGAAATTAGAATTACAAGGAGTTAGAGAGTGCATTGTACCTTGATTGAAGGTCATATGCCTGGTTGCACCCGAATCCATGTAAAAATTATTGTTCTGAGGCGCCTGAACAGACATGGCCTGAAACACAGAAGATAAATCAGTATACTGAGGCTGACTGTACTGAGCGGCACGGCCTCCAAAGGAAGGCGGAGGAGGCGGTGGCACAGGTGTGGACTGCTGCATGGGCTGGCCGTACTGAGACGGAACAGGCACTGGGTGTGGAGACTGATGTTGCCCGTAAAGGTACGGAGATGACGGCACTGGCGGCGGATGAAAGGTATGCGGTGAGGGATTCTGAGGAGCACTGAACATTGTAGGGGATGGCTGAGGAACCCCTGCCCTAAAGGAATGCACAGGAGGTGCACCAAGAAGGCCTGGCTGAGCTGGTGGAGCATGAGGAGAGGCCCCAAAGTACGCCTGAGAGTGTCCCTGATTACCTGCAAAAGAGTGAGAGCTTGCAGAAACATTAGTATTACCCCCCCCCCCTTTGGAAGCAAAACGCCCATTATTTTTCCCTCTATTAGGTTTATTTTTCGGTTTTCCATTTTGAGCAGAGGAATACAAGGCAGCGGAAGAGGTAGGAGGAGGATCTGTATGAGACTCAATAGACTCTTCACGAGACTCATGAAGAAGAAGCATGTTTTTCGCTTCAAGAAAAGAGGGAAAGGGTTTGGTGTTGGTGATGACATCTACAATGCTGTGATATGAGGGAGGTAACTGACGCAGGATTTGCATGACAAGTTCAACTTCATCAATTTTGGAGTCACAATCAGCAAGGGCATCAGCCAGATTTTTTAATTGGTGACAAAAATCAGTAATGGACAAGGCACCCTTTTTGGTGTTACGAAATTGCTCTTGTAGCTGAAGCATTCGAGACATCTTATTATTTAGAAAGAACTCGTCAAGTTTATCCCAAAGATCTTTGGCAGTACAGTTATCACTCGAGATGATTTGCAGTAGATTTGCATCACAGGTAGAGTAAAACCAAGATTTGATGCGGGAGTCAATTGCCTCCCAGTCCTCATCATCATCACCAGTAGGTTTAGACTTGCCAGTGATGTGACCATGGACTTTGGCACCTTTGCACATATCAAGAAAGATTCGACGCCAAAGTTTGTATTTGGAACCGTCGGTGGAAAGTTTAAAACTAAATTTTGAGTAGACATTTGTGAGAGCAAAGACAAGTTGGCTGGCAGTGGGGCTAGTTAGGGTATTGTTTTGTGAAGAGGTTGACATTGCAACAAAATGAAAACACACAAAAAATTAAAGCTAATAAAGTGCGAAAAAATAGATGTGCGTGAAGCTTAACCGTGGGTAGAGGGATAGTAATGTACCACAAACCCTACACGCGATGGGTAAGCAGAGACGGTAGCCGGCGGCAAAACAGTGGCGACGCGAGGGTACCGACACACACAATCTTGAAAACAACACCCTTTTTTTCTTTTTTTTTCCTTCTATTTTTTTTGTTTTTTTGTTTTTTTTTTTTTCTCTTTTGTCTTTTCTGACTTTACTTTGTCTGACACAGCAAGCTTTATCTTTTTTGAATACAAAGACTTTTAGGAAGAAAAGACAAAGACCTTTTCTTTAAGACAAAGACTTTTCTTAAAGGCAAAGGCAAAGACTTTTTCTTTTTTCTAAGCAGTCGGAAGCCAAGCAGGAAGACACGGTTGCGACTGGCGACGAGTTCCGGTGATCGCCGGCGAGGCAGTCGGAAGCAGATCGGCGAGGCAGAGAGGAAGGCGGTAGGGTTCCAGCGAGGCATAACGTCGTTCAACGACGCAGACCGGCGTAGCAGAGGGGAGAAAACACGATTCCGGCGACGGCGATTTCGCACCAGTTACGCGGTTACGACTGGCGACGGCGATTCCGACGTTGGCGATTCCGCGACGGCAAGGTTGCTACGGCACGATGTAGTGGGGGGAAGGACGCCGGAGATGCGGCAGACGGCGGGGGCGTTCGTGGTGCAATGGCAGGAGAACGGTGGTGGCTGTCGGTGGTCGGCGGCGGCGGCGGCTGCCGGTGGTTAGCGGCAGCGGCGGCTGTGAAGAAAAGAGAAAAAAAATTTAGGGTTTTCTTAGGGTTTTTCGTAGGTGGCTCGATACCATGTCAGAATATGTGGAAAACCCGTGCTAAGGTTGCGTGTATTGATAACAATAAATAGATACAAGAGTTACAAGAGGGTCCCTGAACTATACAATATTTAACAGGTATTAGATGATAAGAATACATTTCTTAAGTAACTAATTTACTTGTATTGAAGGTGCCACATAAGATATCAAGGAAGGATGTAGATAAGGGCAACATGGCCAAGAAGGTGTCCGATGTTATTAATGTGCGACAAAATCGATCAAGGGAGGAGGTAGATAAGAGCACTATGCCTGAGAAGGTGTCCAAGTCTTTATAAGCATTTTATCCTTTTGTATATATTATATTTGAAGACAATAATGATAGTTTTATTTCTTATGTTTGTGACTTATATATGTCCTAAGGCTCTCTCCTCATGCACGGATGAACCGTTGCATGGACCATCTCCATTTATTAATTTGAAGTGTTTGAATCAAACGGATCGGATACCAATAACGCCCGTTGAATTCAGAAATCAGTTGCTTGAGAGCTCTTCAAGTGCCACTTTTAACATGGATGTACCGCAGGTATCTATATGACTTTGAGATTTATGTATTTCGTATCATATTTTTTGTTCATCACTTCTTTGGAAGTTTATTTAGTGGCGAAGTTACAGATGTTAAAGGTCTATATCTCAAATAAGTTAGTTTAAATAAATATCTAAAAGCTGCTATGGGTTTATCTCAAAGAAAAATGGATGGAAGTTTAAGAAATTATTTGTTAGTACTTGGTAAAACAAATACAAAGATTTGGAGATTCTACGATTTTATAATGGGAATTTCTTCTTTGTATGTTTGATCAAAACTCATTTTTGAAGACAAAAGCACTATCTTCGTTTACATTGTTTTTAACATTGCTTATGACAAGTTATAATTCTTGTACTTTTCCTTAGAGTGATTTGTAATCGAATGGAAAAAGAAAAATGGAAGTAAAGAAATTATGTGTTAGTAATAGTAGACTGCAAACATTTGGAGATTTTACAAGTTTAAGATGAGGATTTTTTCTTTATAATTATCTTCTTCGTCTTTATTTTTTTCACATTGCTTAAACATTCACGATTTTTGTTCAAGTGATTTACAAATCGCAAGGTGTTGGTATTAGATGATAAGAATACACTTTTTAAGTAATCAATTTACTTGTATTGAAGGTGCCGCATAAGAGATCAAGGAAGCAGGTGGATAGGGGCACTATCGCTAAGGTGTCCAAGATCTCTATGCATTTACCCTTTTGTATATGTTTGAAGACAATAATCATAGTTTCTGTTTTTTATTTATTTATTATGTGTGTTTGTTTGTATATTATGTCCCAAGGGTCTCCCCTCATGCATGGAACAACTCTCGCATAAAGCTTCTCCATCAAATAACTTGAAGACTTCGAATCAAAAGGATAGTATACCAAGAACGCCCATTGAAGTTAATAAAAACCAGTTGCTTAAGAGCTCTCCAAGTGCCACTTCTAACATGGAGTTGCCACAGGTTCTTACATGACTTGAGATTATATGTATTGCATATCGTATTTGTTTTCTTCATATTTTTGACAATTTATTTGGTAGTGAAGTTACATATGGTAATAGTCTAAGAATACAAATTTTTGAGTAAGCCATCTACTTGTATTGAAGGTTCCACGTAAGAGATCAAGGCTGGAGGCAGATAATGACACTATGGGTAACACGTTGGACAAAGAAATACAACAAACAAAGACCGTGGACGAAGAGAAGAGAAGGTTGGAGGAAATAATATCTATGCAAGATGAACTTATTGCAGAACAGAAGAGGACGTTGGAGACAATTAAGGTGCAGCATGAGAAGAGAATGTTGGAGGCAATCAAGGTGCAACATGAGAAGAGAATGTTGGAGGCAAAAATACACATGCAAGATGAAATTATTGCACAACAGAAGATGGCGCTGCTGGGGGCAACAAAATTGCAGGTGCAAGATAAAGTGATTGCGGAACAGAAGGCAATGCCAGAGACAATAAAGTTGCAAAATGAGAAGAGAATGCTTGAGGAAAAAATACAGAGGCAAGACAAAATTATTGCAGAACAGAAGGCGTTGTTGGATGGAATGAAGTTGCCGCATGAGAAGATTGAAACAGAGTTGGGTAACATTGGCAGTTAATCGGATGTTCTTATTACTGCACTCCCTGTTGTTCGTCTCGCTCTTCAGCCGATGTAAGTCTACCACTTACCTTGTATCCATGACTAATGCTATGATCTCACTTATAAGATTGTGATCCGATACACACACACACACACACTTGATTTCTATCTGCTTACATTGTCAGATGGCAAGCATTGTGAACAGCTGGTTACAAACAAGAAGCAACATAATCGTTCAACCTACACAGAGCTCTTCTTTTGACGTGGAATCATGGATACCATGCATCTTTGCATTATCTTTGTAAATTTCTCGTAAACACATGTGGGTTGAAACTAAATGTTGTTCTTGTTACAACATACGCTTTGGTTCTCTTCTGTGTTGATTATGTAGTTTTACTATCCTTTTGGAAACAACTGAAATTTGGAACTGGAAGATGGTATGGAAGGAACAGATGTGGAATGGATGGTTTTTATGACAGCAAGCACATGTGTTTTGGTACTAGTAATTGAAATTTTGATTTAAATGGTGGTCTTATGTTTTTCATTTTGACCTACCTTCAACCTTTTTGTTCCTTTTCAGTTCTGCTTTTTTTTAAAATGAATAGATTGGATATGGAGTCATGGGAATATGTTTGTTTATTGCTGCACAAAATGATATGTGCTTGAGGGCTTTAATCTTTATGCTTAAATTGCAATGGGAAAATTTTAAGCAAGTTAGGTGTAATCTTTATCCTGAATCTTTTTTGATGAAAATCTTTTTGATTTGGGCTATGGATGGAAGTCGGTATTGAGGATCTTTCAATGTGAAGGACAAATTTGTAATTGAAGAATTGCAAAAAGAAAAGGTGATTGATTCGCCTTTTGTTTAAACTGCTTTCATACTCGTACACAAACATTAAGCACTTGTATATTTAAATTCAGTTTAGAAAATAAAAATTGTTACAAATTGTTGCAAACTAGGTATTAGAGGCCTGGGCTTTGCACGGGTTTTATAATGTAATAGATTTTATAATGAGTAGTAAGAAAGATTTATAGCAAACATAAGTTTGTACATATATTGTTATACAAAAGCCTAGTTTGATGGACTTCATGTATTGTGGTTTTATGTATAATATAATGAAATTATTTGATTATTTTTTTATTAGAGTTACTATAGTTTATGATTAATCAAAATAACAAAATGCATTGATAACAATTTATGTCCTTGCTCTTTAAAAATCGGTTTTTCTATCTCTATGGTTTTAATTTTCATTTATCCACCCAAATTTGTTAAATTAAGTGATTAACTCGTTCAAAAATATTTGATTGAATTACATATTGGTTCTTATAACATAGAGGATTCTCAAAGTTATCTTCTTTGGGGTTGAAAGATCGTCTTGAGTCTCTTAAGTTTTAACTATGGGAAAATAGCATCAGTAGTTTCAGTTGATGATCCAAACTACTTCAATCTACATATTACATACTCTAAGCATCATAATAAAAACTTTTTTAGACTCGATGTTAAAAGACTAAAAAACGTCATATTTTAAAGTATTACAATGTTTAGATTTAGCATTCATAGTTAATTGGATAAAGAAATGTATTAAAATGAATAAAATTAAAATATAATTATATTAAATAAAATATTGTATTTAACTTTAATTGCATAATAATTTAATTTACTTGAATGTGTAGAACAAATAAATTATTTTTGTTTCTTTGTTTAATAAAGATAAGTGAAAATATTAACGTTAATAAATAAGAACTTAATAACATAAATACTTACAATTTCATAAAGATAAGATTTTAAAAAATTGATTATTAGGTATCTTAAATTAAAAAATTTATAAATAAAGTAAACTTTAAATAGAAATAACAATTTTATAATATAAGATAAAATGATTATAAGTTATAAGTAAAAAAATGAGAGATAACATAAAAATATTAATGGGATGGATGGTGGCTGCTGCCAAGTGCCAAGTGGAAGAGAGTTTTGCAATGAAATGGTAATTCTGTAACTAAAGGAAGTTTTAAAGAAAAGGACAAAAATGGCATATTTGTAATTTGAGCAAATTTTAAGGTGAGTTTTATTTTTTTCCTTGTAATTGTTAGGTACTGTAATGGCAGATTTGTAATTTTTGCAATATTTAGGGTGAAAGTTTTATTTTTCCTAAATGTAGGGTATTATAATATAATGCTTAAAAGTTGATTGAATTGTGTATATTCCGACGTTGTAATTTGGTAAAAACCCATTGGTTATAAAATGTAATTTCCAAACAAATAAGCTTATCTTGGATTTGTGACATCCCGAGATAAAGACCCAAATAAGGTTAAATTTTCTTTTATAAGGTTCACTTGGGTTTGTTCAAACTACATTCTTGGTAATTTTTACCGAGAAGTAAAGCATGCTCCCCTGGGATTAACACTCAGTGGCCCCTGATTGCTCACCCCCGGATTCGAACTTGGGTGAGTTTTTTCCCCAACACCAAGCCTTAAACCAGTAGGGATGGCAAAAAAACGCCGAACCCGAACCCCGACTATGTTCGGGTCGGGTCGGGTTGCAATATTTCGGGCAGGGTCGGGTACGGGGAATTTTTCGGGGATTTCTTCGGAAATATTGCAACCCGACCCACCCCGCCCCGATATATATTATTTAATATAAAATAAGATAATATATAATATATAATATAAAATTTATATATTTATGTTGTTTATTTAACAATAAACTTGTTTAAATTTTAGTAACTAATATCAACTTAATGTTTATATTATTTTCTAACATTTTTTTATTTTGGATTTTATTTTTAATGATCGGGTCGGGTTCGGGGACGGGGCATAAAAACTCCCCGACGGGGCGCCTCGATAAAACCCGAGAGGGAACGGGGCGGGGACAGGAATGTAATTTAGTTTCGGGGTCGGGAACGGGGAATGCAAAACCCGCCCCGAACCTGCCCCGTTGCCAGTCCTATTAACCGGTAGGCTGCCCCGTTGGTGACACCTCAATTGAAAGATATGGATAGAATTGACCTTAAGAATTTACTGGGATTACCCGTATAAGATTGATGCCAACAGGGATGGAGCTAGGATTTAAGGTTTTTTTTTTTTTTTTTGGGGGGGGGGGGTGGTGGTGGTGGTGGTGGTGGTGGGGGGTGGGGTTAGACAAGGTTCACTGACAGCTAAAGCAAGTTGTCCTAAGTTAATCCCCATATGCCACAATCTGGAAGCGTTTGGATTCGAACCTGAGATGGAAGGGTTAACTAGCCACTTTCCCCAAAAGTCTTAACCAGTACGCCATAGCCTTGTGGTTGTATTCCCATCATTTTATATACTCTCCCAAGGGTGAAAATGATCTATTCTTGCTAGATGTCTTGATCAAAGCTAAGTTACTCGCTTTAAATGTTTTATAGCTAGATGTCTTACCTTTGAACTTGTGAACTTCGCCAAAAATATGATTATATAATGAAATTGGTTCATGAAGTTGTTTAACATGATGAAATTATATTATATGCTTCATTTTTTGTTGAAATTGTTTCATATTTCGGTGTTTTTACGTAAAATCAAAAGGTTTTATACACTTTTCCATTCTTATGAAACTGTTCATATATTTTGATGGAACTTTTTGATTTTTACGTAAAAAACACCGAAATATGAATCAATTTCATCAAAAAATGTATCATATAATATAATTTCATCATGTTGTCCTAAGTTAATCCCCATATGCCACAATCTGGAAGCGTTTGGATTCGAACCTGAGATGGAAGGGATTAACTAGCCACTTTCCCCAAAAGCCTTAACCAGTATGCCATAGCCTTGTGGTTGTATTCCCATCATTTTATATACTCTCCCAAGGGTGAAAATGATCTATTCTTGCTAGATGTCTTGATCAAAGCTAAGTTACTCGCTTTAAATGTTTTAAAGCTAGATGTCTTACCTTTGAACTTGTGAACTTCGTCAAAAATATGATTATATAATGAAATTGGTTCATGAAGTTGTTTAACATGATGAAATTATATTACATGCTTCATTTTTTGTTGAAATTGTTTCATATTTCGGTGTTTTTACGTAAAATCAAAAGGTTTTATACACTTTTCCATTCTTATGAAACTGTTCATATATTTTGATGGAACTTTTTGATTTTTACGTAAAAAACACCGAAATATGAATCAATTTCATCAAAAAATGTATCATATAATATAATTTCATCATGTTGTCCTAAGTTAATCCCCATATGCCACAATCTGGAAGCGTCTGGATTCGAATCTGAGATGGAAGGGTTAACTAGCCACTTTCCCCAAAAGCCTTAACCAGTATGCCATAGCCTTGTGGTTGTATTCCCATCATTTTATATACTCTCCCAAGGGTGAAAATGATCTATTCTTGCTAGATGTCTTGATCAAAGCTAAGTTACTCGCTTTAAATGTTTTATAGCTAGATGTCTTACTTTTGAACTTGTGAACTTCGTAAAAAATATGACTATATAATGAAATTGGTTCATGAAGTTGTTTAACATGATGAAATTATATTACATGCTTCATTTTTTGTTGAAATTGTTTCATATTTCGGTGTTTTTACTTAAAATCAAAAGGTTTTATACACTTTTCCATTCTTATGAAACTGTTCATATATTTTGATGGAACTTTTTGATTTTTACGTAAAAAACACCGAAATATGAAACAATTTCATCAAAAAATGTATCATATAATATAATTTCATCATGTTAAACAATTTCATGAACCAATTTCATCATATGTCTTTTTGGCGAAGTTCTACAAGTTCACACCAAAATTATGGTTCACAAAAGATTGACTCTCTCTCTCCTCTCTATATATATATATGTATATACTAGGTAGGTAGAGTATATAGGGTCAGTTCAAATGTGAACACATCTTTCATTGTTAATGTGAGGACAACTGAGAGCCTGCCACGTGGCATATTCAGTTTGAATATTATGTGTTATTCAAACTGAATAACACTGCATTAGCACATGAATAACATATGAATATTCAAACTGAATATGCCACGTGGCCGATTTTAGTGAACCTCATGTTGACAACCAAAATTGAGTTCACATCTGAACTTTCCTTTCTCTCTCTCTCTTATATATATATATATATAGGAAAGTTCAAATGTGAACTCAATTTTGGTTGTGAATATGAGGACGAATCTCAGCCATTCATCCGGTTAATAAAGCCTGCTTTGACGGGTCCCCCTTTTAATAATCTCCACCCTTTCATGAATCGCGTCAATCCTCCATGATTGCGTCCACCGTAACCAAAGATGTGTGGCTGAGATTCGTCTTCACGTTCACAACAAAAATTGAGTTCACATTTGAACCTAACGCAACACTACAATATATATATAATATATATATATTTGTAGGGTCCAAATCAACCACAATGAACACTTAGATTTTTATAATGTAAACATTAAGTACAAGATCTAAGAGTGATGGAGTAATGATCATGATGAAAAAATATACTAAGTGTAAAAGTCACAAAATGACTGATTAGTTCTCCAATGTATATAATGGGAAGTGGAAGAAGTATAGGAAACTACAAATGAAATGGAAAGCTCCTATTTATACTACTCCTAAATGGCCTAAAAGGCTTTAAATGGATGAGCCCTAAACAATGGGCCTAATCCACAAATTACATCTAAGGAAAACAACTTTAAAGAATTACAACATTGACACAACTAACAATATTTCTAACAATTTCCCCCTTTGTGTCAATTTTTTCGCTTCCAACGATGATTGCTCGACGACTTTCTCCTTGAAGCTTTGGTCTCCTTGTTCTTCTTAGATGGTCCTTCATTTCTCCGAGGCGGTGGCGGTGCGTCTCTCTTGTCTCTTCTCGACCGATCGTCCTTCGATCTTCCTCAACCCATAGTAAGACTCAAGGCGTTGTCTAACACCCAAGACAAGTTTGTCTAAACACCTTGTACAGTTGACAGCGGTCAATGACTGGGAGAAGTTCGTGACTGGAGACGGTGTTCGAGTCAACACACTTGGAGATTCCCAAGGTGTAAAAGACAAGGTGCGCGTGAGAGGTAATTTGTAAGGTGAGGGTATGTCGAATGATGGTGGAGGAGACTGATACAGAGACAAAAGAAGTGGAGAGTCGGAACTGTTGCTCTCCATGGCAGACTCATAGTCATCTGAAGAAACATCCTCCAATTTCACATGGGTCGGCTCGGAGACTGGGAACTGCATGTACTCATCATCATCGTCTGAGGAGATATCATCAAGTTTGATGATCTCCTTGAGCTCATCATCGTTAGCGACTATGCGAGTGATAGGAATCGAAGAGACTTTTTCAAACTTGGGTTGACAAAAATAACAATCTCTCGACCCTCCGCTAAATCGGCCATCGCAGTCCGACCAGGCTAAGAGTGTTGAACATCAGCACCGGTATCCGTATGAGTACCAGAAGAAGCGGCGCCGGAAGATGTGCCTGTCAGAACTGAGAAGTCAAGCCGAGCCTTTTTTTTCGGATTTCCCCCTCACGGCGATCGGGTTCATCTCTGTCGTCGTGTCTTTGCTTTGGTGGCTCGGCCGATGCACAACAAATAGTCTCAAGGGCTCGGATCTGTGACGGCATTTTCGATATGGAACCCTTGACCACTTTCAAATCACCTCGTACCTCCGTCATAAAAAAGTCAAGCTTCCCTTCGAGTCGCTGGATAGATGAGACTACCTCTCGAGAAGAGGAGGTAGCCGGCTCGGGAAGGTTCATGGAAAGTGATGTGTAAGCGGGCCGTCACAGATAACCCAGAAGGTTGGTTTCATCCTTGTGGAGATTCCCACGAGAGATCAGTTTCACCATAAGAATATCCCTCAACTCATCAAACGAGTAGTCGGGTGCAGTCAGTCTCGAAGGTGGTGATGTACAAACTCCTCACGGACAACCTTTAGGGCGCTGTCCACAATTTCTCTGACAACGAATGCTGGGTAAGTAACGCCGGTGTTATATATATATATATATTAATTCACGTAGCAGTGGAGCTCCCAAGTCTTGAGCAAAGTATTGAAAGCCGGTAGAGGCTCTTTTTGGGAACCATAAGCTTTTGGACATAATGGCATACTTTCACTTGACAAAAATTCTTTTGGAGGATGATAAGTGACACTTATCTTTAATGTAATTTTAGCATATTTTATATTAGTAGGTTGTTATTTATTGTCTTTAGAAAATGCTTTACGATTTCTTCTTTTAGGGGGATTTTAATTATATAGATGTTTGTTCTCGATCGGTTATTCAAGTTTAAGTTTACCTCTATTTTAGAAGTGTTACAAATTTGTATCAAAGCTTTAGTTTAATTTAAGACATTAAACTATGATTTGTGAGATATGAGTAGAACTCCTAAGATAGGACAACAACAACAATAGAAAAGCATCGTTGGGAATTATCAAAATGAGAACGAAAATTCTTATGTATATATTGTGTTTATAATTTCACTTAGCTAATTAATGCTATTATGAATATGATGTTACATAGGCGTACTTGACTGTTATCAAGTCAGTGATCGATGAATCTAGTAGTAGGTACCTTTGTGTGTGGTTATCCCTATATGTTTCACCTTTCATTCTTTTTCTCGTTTGTGTCTGCCAGAGATGGTTAACATGCAAAATAAATCGCAGGCTCAAAAAGATATTCATGAGGCAAATGTAATGGCTCTGAAGTAACCAAGTGGATCCCTACCGAGGATCATATCAGTAATAATGATGGTTAGTTTCTTTCAAAGGTTGCCAAGGGTGAATCTGACCACTGTCGATCCAGTAATTCACGAAGTGGATCCCGAATCAATAATGATGGTTAGTTTCCTTCAAATGATGAACTCGACCATCACTCGACCATGGACAAATGGTTAACAAAAATGTTGGAGGAACATGATAAAGGCACAAGATGGTAGCTTAACACATTGTGGTGGGTTCTGGAGGGTGGAGGCACTAGAAATTGTGACCAGGACTAGGAAAAAATGATTGTTAACGAAAGGCGACTGGCCGAGAAAAGACTTCCTCATACAAGGCTTTTCTTTGTAGCAAGCCGCAAAGTTTTCAGGATCAAACGATCAGGTCACTTGCATGAACCGGATACAAAAGAATTGAGCAAACTTTAGACTCTAATGAGTGTTGGCCATTGGGAGCAAACTTTAGACTCTAATGAGTGTTGGAAGGGGCAAGGCCCTTGGACGGTGGAATGTCACTAATGCCACTCTTGAAGTAACCGTCTTCCAACAATTGACTCGGAGCATGTTCAAGAAATTAATAGTTAATGCATGAATACTACAACCAGAGAGCAAGTGATTGCATCAAAAACGAGTTTCAAACTATAAAAAAATGGGATTATGTCGATGGTGAGGGGAACAAAGCACTCCTTATAAGGGTGTGGATAACCTCACTTGGCATAAGGTCTTTTGGGTGCGTGGACTCGGCCCAAGAACAAAACCGTTCGGATGACCTGGACTCGGCCCAAAGCGGACAATATCGTGTCACGGGTATCCAGGGGCGGACCTAGCTCTTTGGATACGGTGGCACGTGCCACCGTTCCATTTCTCTGTCGTAGTGTAAAAAATTACAGGTCCTAAAAGGTACCATTGTATGAATTTGTTGTATGCCACCATATATACGTTGAAATTGCAACTAAGACACAAGTTTTCCTTGGTAGAGTTGGTAAGTTCCTTGTTTTTCAAACTTGAGGTCATGGGTTCAAGTTTTGTTAGACTCATTTTTTACTAAATTTTAGTTTTAATTATTTATTGTGTTTATAAAAAAAGTGCTTGCAACAAGACTCGAACTTGAGACCTTACATTAGAGAAACAACAGACCTACCACTAGACCAAGAGAGATTTTGTTAAAATTGTTTCTGCATAGATTTCTTATAGTTAAATTGTGCCACCGTTAGAAAAAATTCCTAGGTCCTCCCCTGCGGGTATCTGGGGGTGTTACTAATGGTATCAGAGCCAGACCCGGACCGATGTGCACAACAAGGGCGTTGTGTCCTTGAAGGGGGAGGGGAGTGTAATAACTCGTCCCACGTCGGTTGGTGAGGGAAACAAAGAACTCCTTATAAGGGTGTGGATAACCTCACTTGGCATGAGGCCTTTTGGGTGCGTGGACTCGGCCCAAGAACAAAACCGTGCGGGTGATCTGGACTAGGTCCAAAGCGGACAATATCGTGTCACAGGTAACTGGGGGCGTTACTGAGGCAGAGTAGGCAGTTGCCCCACTAACATTTTAAATTTTTCTTTAAAAGTTTTTATATATTAGGCATATTTGGGTATTTGTCCCCTTAAAAAGTTAAAATTGAAATTTATATATTAGAGATATTTGGATAATTGCCCCTTAAAAACTTAAAATATCTCAACCTTACCAAATATGAAGATTTTAAAGAAATGAAGATGATGATAATGGCTTCTTTCTCTCCTTAGCCTCCTTGCTCTTTAAAACACACACATACACTTTGAAAAATGATTTGCCCTAAATGGCAAAAATTTCCCAATCATGTTTATATACTATAGGCCAAGCCCATAGCCCCCTTTTAATGTTTTTCCAATATGTTCTAAGCCCATTCAATTAACTAGTTTCATCATAAATTGAATTTGACCCCCAACTTATAGAAATTTAACAATTTAGATCCCAACGTTTAATAAATTCATAAATAAATAATAATAAATCCCAGTTACATTACCTCCCCTTATCAGAATTCCGTCCCTGGAATTCATCGCTTGTGCACACATCGCATCGCC
>CM058044.1:23837173-23852239 GCA_030169165.1 Centaurea solstitialis | reverse complement strand
GAGAAGGTCACAAGTCTATCTCATTGCAAATGAACGTCCAACTTTACAATACAAAGGTATTGGGGTATTTATACCCCAACCCTAGGAAATAGAAATTTCACTTCAAGTCCCTCAACTTCTTATATAAACTTTACATTAACAATAATAAGCAACTATGTATATGGTTATGTGTTAAGTAATTCAAAATAATCTTGTTTTCGTAACATCTAAAGAGAAAACGGTTAAAAAAGTACAAGTTTTAATACCGTTAAAAACTAACTGTGAAACGACCCAACTCCTTAGACGGTGTTATGGATACAATCTAGAATACATTCTTTTACATGGTAATACGTAACAACTGTGTATAAAGGCCTCTTATTCAAACGGGTGTACGAATCACTAACTCTTGATTTTACGCGATTGTAGGAACCAACCGTAACGAAGTCACGTCTGTACAATCTTATTTCAAACAACCGTGTATTGTAAACATCTCTGTATATGTTTATGTGTTAAGTAATTCAAAATAATCGTGTTTTCATAACATCTAAAGAGAAACGGTTAAGAAAGTACAAGTTTTAATACCGTTTAACAACTAACTGTGAAACGACCCAACTCCTTAGACCGTGTTTAAGATACAATCTAAAGAATACATGCTTTTACATGGTAATACGTAACAACCGTGTATAAAGGCCTCTTATTCAAACTGGTGTATGAATCACTAACTCTTGATTTTACGCAATTGTACGAGCCAACCGTAACGAAGTCATGTCTGTACAATCTTATTTCAAACAACCGTGTATAATAAGCACCTATGTATATGAAACATGTGATAAGTAAATCAAAATAATCGTGTTTTCGTAACATCTAAAGAGAAAACGGTTAAAAAAAGTACAAGTTTTCATTCCGTTTAACAACTATCTGTGAAACGACCCAACTCCTTAGCCCGTGTTAAGGATACAATCTAAAGAATACATGCTTTTACATGGTAATACGTAACAACTGTTTATAAGGCCTCTTATTCAAACTGGTGTACGAATCACTAACTCTTGATTTTACGCAATTGTACGAGCCAACCGTTACGAAGTCATGTCTGTACAATCTTATTTCAAACAACCGTGTATAATAAGCACCTATGTATATGAAACATGTGTTAAGTAATTCAAAATAATAGTGTTTTCGTAACATCTAAAGAGAAAAACGGTTAAAAAATTACAAGTTTTCTTTCCGTTTAACAACTAACTGTGAAATGACCCAACTCCTTAGCCCGTGTTAAGGATACAATCTAAAGAATACATGCTTTTACATGGTAATACGTAACAACCGTGTATAAAGGCCTCTTATTCAAACTGGTGTACGAATCACTAACTCTTGATTTTATGCAATTGTACGAGCCAACCGTTACGAAGTCATGTCTGTACAATCTTATTTCAGACAACCGTGTATAAGAAGCACCTATGTATATGAAACATGTGTTAAGTAATTCAAAATAATCGTGTTTTCGTAACATCTAAAGAGAAAACGGTTAAAAAAGTACAAGTTTTCATTCCGCTTAACAACTAACTGTGAAACGACCCAACTCCTTAGACCGTGTTAAGGATACAATCTAAAGAATACATGCTTTTACATGGTAATACGTAACAACCGTGTATAAAGGCCTCTTATTCAAACAGATGTACGAATCACTAACTCTCGATTTTACGCGATTGTACGAGCCAACCGTAATGAAGTCATGTCTGTACAATATTAGTTCAAACAACGGTGTATAATAAGCAACTATGTATATGGTTATGTGTTAAGTAATTCAAAATAATCTTGTTTTCGTAACATCTAAAGAGAAAACGGTTAAAAAAGTACAAGTTTTAATACCGTTAAACAACTAACTGTGAAACGACCCAACTCCTTAGACGGTGTTATGGATACAATCTAGAATACATTCTTTTACATGGTAATACGTAACAAACTGTGTATAAAGGCCTCTTATTCAACGGGTGTACGAATCACTAACTCTCGATTTTACGTGATTGTACGAGCCAACCGTAACGAAGTCACGTCTGTACAATCTTATTTCAAACAATCGTGTATTGTAAACACCTCTGTATATGTTTATGTGTTAAGTAATTCAAAATAATCGTGTTTTCGTAACATCTAAAGAGAAACGGTTAAGAAAGTACAAGTTTTAATACCGTTTAACAACTAACTGTGAAACGACCCAACTCCTTAGACCGTGTTTAGGATACAATCTAAAGAATACATGCTTTTACATGGTAATACGTAACAACCGTGTATAAAGGCCTCTTATTAAAATTGGTGTATGAATTACTAACTCTTGATTTTACGCAATTGTACGAGCCAACTGTAACGAAGTCACGTCTGTACAATCTTATTTCAAACAACCGTGTATAATAAGCACCTATGTATATGAAACATGTGTTAAGTAATTCAAAATAATCGTGTTTTCATAACATCTAAAGAGAAAACGGTTAAAAAAGTACAAGTTTTCATTCCGTTTAACAACTAACTGTGAAACGACCCCAACTCCTTAGCCCGTGTTAAGGATACAATCTAAAGAATACATGCTTTTACATGGTAATACGTAACAACCGTGTATAAAGGCCTCTTATTCAAACGGCTGTACGAATCACTAACTCTCGATTTTACGCAATTGTACGAGCCAACCGTAACGAGGTCATGTCTGTACAATCTTATTTCAAAAACCGTGTATAATAAGCACCTATGTATATGAAACATGTGTTAAGTAATTCAAAATAATCGTGTTTTCGTAACATCTAAAGAGAAAACGGTTAAAAAAGTACAAGTTTTCATTCCGCTTAACAACTAACAGTGAAACGACCCAACTCCTTAGACCGTGTTTTGAATGGAAAAACGTAACAACCTTTTTAAAAAAGGCCTCTTATTAAAAGGGGCTGTGAACCCCCCCCCTAAAGGGAACCCAGGGTGTAAAGTTAGTTTTCTTGCGATGGGGGTAACCCAACCCCAAACCTTTTTTCAAAAATATTTAAATTTTTAAAAAAACGTTTTAAAACCCAACCGATTTTGGGAAATTTTAAAAAACCTAAAAAAAAAAACGAAGTTTTTTTTTGATGTCAACGTCAAATTAAGTTTTTTTTCTTTCCCCCTCTAAATTTTCCTAAAAAAGCATGTTAAAACAAGCGTCAACTACGAGATTTGGGGGGGTTTTACGGGTTTTTTATGCAAAAAAACCCTTTTTTAAACCCCCAAAAAATTTTTTGAAAAACCCCAAATTTTTAAACCTTTTTTTTAAACAAACTTTTTTTGCAAGATTTTCTCGAGCACTCTAAACCTAAACCTTTCCCCAAACGATTCCCAAAGGGGGGTGGTTGCGAACCAAGGGGAAAGAGCGTTCTGCGAACTCCTAACGGTGGGACTAAAACCCCATGTGTAGCGCTGCACTCCTCAGCGGGGGAAAAACCCCCCAACTGTGTAAACAATTGTTTGTGCACCCTATATGCCCGTAAACAAGGGGGGGCCCACCCCCCCCCAAAACCGTTTCCCACAAAACCCCTTTGGCTCAAAAACGAGTTAATGTATTTTATTCAACAGGGGAAACTTTTACCAAATTTTCCACCGGGGAAATTTAACTTTAAATTTTTTGTCAAATCTTTATTTCATTTCTTTATTTCGAAATTTTTATTTTTTAAATTCATTTTTTAAACATGTTTTTCCCCCCCAAACTCGAAAAAAACAAAAAAAAAGGGGGTGTGAATACTCCCCTCGAGTGTCTTGGGTTTTTAGAAAAATCGTTAACGCTTTTACGAGTGGGGGTTTTCCGAATTAAATTTTCCCCTATAATATAGTATTTGACGTAAGTTCTAAAAAAAACGGCCCATAAATAAAAAAAAAAATTTTCCCGATATCCTATAAGGGCCTTTACTTTTTTTTAATAAGTTCATTTTAAAAAAATTTTGACTTTTTGTTAATAAGATTGTTATCTTTAACGGGGAAATTTTAAAAATTTTTGTAAAAAACTTTTTGAAAAATTTTCTATTCTGGCGATTTTTCCCCAAAACCCAAAGGTGTCCCCATTAAGCCTGGTTTTCCAAAAGATTTAATTTAAAAAAAAATTTTTTAACCTAAAAAATTGGGGTTTTAGAAACAATCTCCAAATTTTTTTAATTTTTTGGGGAAGTGTTTTACATTTTTAAAAAATTTTTTTAAAAAAAAACGTGGAAAAAAACCTTTTATTTTCAGAAATCATTCAGTGATTTTTGTTCAAAAGAATTCATCTTCCCAAAAAAACCGTTTCAAAAGGGATTTTCTAGAAAAACACTAACCAAGCTAATGGGAAAATTTTCTTTTGGGTGTTTTTTGGGGGGTTTTGGCCTTTTAAAAAGTCGTGAAAGTGAAACTCCCCCCATGGGACACCCTACACATTAACTTGTTTTCATTTTTTAAAACCCCCTCAAAAGCCCCCCCAAAAAATCCCTGTTTTGGGTTTTTAGAAGCTTCTCGGAACTTGAGTTTGAAATCAAAAAATCGTGCATTTTGGATAAGTTTTTAAAAGGTGGGATGCATGAAGATGATAAAATTTAACCCCCAAAAAGTAAAAAAACCATCAAAAAGTTTTTAGTGGTTGGGGGGTTTTTTTATCCGTTTTTTTGATGATTAAAAAGGGGTTTTTTCCAAAATCATCAATTTCAATCTATAAAAATTTTTGTAAAAAAATTTACCTCGGTTTTTATATTTTTTGGGGCGCCCAAAAACCCCACAGAAAAATAGACAAATTGTCCAAAATAAAAACCCCTTTTTTCCCCCCCATCAAAAACACATAAAATCACGATTTCTTGGGGTTTCTTGAAATTAAACCATAAACTCCAAATTTTTAAACAAATAAAAAAGTAAAATAGAAAATCATCATAAAAAAACATGCATGAACTATAAAAAAGTCCACCCCAAAATGTGTCAAAAACTCAACAACAAAGACTTTTGAAATCAAATTGTGTTCTTAGGGGGTTTTTAGGGAAAAATTCCCCTTCTAAAAATGTTTAAACACTTTTAAAAAGGGTTTTTTCTCACCCCCCAAAAATCAAGATGATTATCAAAACTAAAGGAGGTTTTTTAAAACCCCAAGAAAATGGAAGAAAACTCGAGATTGACCCCAAAAAACCCAAACTAGCCCCTATAATATCTTCCCCCCCCCCCCTTTTATAAAAAAACAATAATACTTTTAAAAAATTGCTTTTAATTTCAAGAAAAAACTCAGATTTTTGATGAATGTGGCTGGATTTTTAGGGTTTTTTTGAGAGAGAAAGAGGACAAAGAGAGTGAGAGAGAGTGGGTCGGGAAAAAAAAAAAAGGGAAATGGGGGGGTGTGTGATTTTAATTTTAAAAAAAAAAAAAAGGAGGGGATGAGGGGGGGGGGGTGGCGGCCAAGGGGCCCCCCCAAACCTTTTCCTTTTTTTTTTTTTATTAATAGAGGGGGAAAAAAAAAAATGATTTTAAATTTGTCCCCCGGGGACCCCGGTTTTTTTACGCTTTTTTCCCGGGAAAAAAACCCTTTTTTTTGAGGGAATTTCGGAAAAATTTTTTAAATTTTTTTTTTTTTTTTAAAAAAAAAAAATTAAATTTTTTTTAAAAATCAACTTTAATTTTTGGGTTATAGGATTATCGGGGAATTTGGGCCGGTTGGGGGTTTTTGGGCGTTTTCCCGGGGTTTTAGGTTTTACCCCAATTTTTCCGCAAACTAACTTAGTTTCATTAAAAAAATGACAATTTTTTAAACCTAAAAAAAAATTGCTACTGAGTAATTAACGAGTAGAAACCCTAAGGGTCAAAAGCATTGCCAGGCTGAAAAAAACCCACAAATCTCGATTTTAGCGATTGTAAAAGGCCAACCGAAATGAAGTATTCTGAAAATTTTTAATTTCAAACAAGGGTTTTTAAAATAACCCAACTATTTTTATTTTTAAAGGTTAAAAAATTTCAAAATAATTTTTTTTTTAAAATCTAAAGGGGGAAAAAAGGTTTAAAAAGACAATTTTTTGTTAATGTAATTTTTATATAAAAAGTTGAGGGACAAAAAGGAAAATTTCTTTTCCCTTTGGGGTTTGGGGTATAAATACCCCAACCCTTTGTTTTTTTTAAAGTTGGAGTTCATTTGTGGATAAAATGTGTTTTTCTACATCTTTAAAATGCTTTCTTCTCTACTTTTTTCTCTTATTTTCTTGGTTCTAACAAATTTTTGTTAAATTTTGTGTTGATTTGGATTCTTTCCCCCTTAACAAGGGTTTCAGAGTTGGATCTACTACTTTTTTGAGGGAAGATTTCATGGATTTGAGAAAGATTTAAAAGATTGAAGCTTTGAAGATGTAAAAAAATGGATTTTTAAAAAGGTTTTGAAGCCCTTTTTGTTTTTTGTTTGATAAATTTTTTAAAAAAATTTGTTGAATTAAAAAAATTGGTGTTGATTGAGTTTTTTAAAAACAGGATTTTGATGGTTTGAGGAAAAAAAAGGGTTTTTTAGCTGGGGGGATTTTTGAAAAAAAAAAAAGAGAAAAATTTCCCTTTATTGCCCGAGTCTAGTGTATCTTTTTGTCTCGGTCGTTTGCATGTTCTTATTTTCTCGGTTATCTCGAGTACGTGAAGGCATCTGAGTCGTTTTTGGGAAAAAAGTCACGGGGTTGGGACTAAAGTTGGGTTGTTAAAAGTAAAAAAAAGGAAGGAAATTGGGTTTTTTGTTGTTTGTGACTTTTTAAAAAAATACTCGAGAAAAAAAAACCCAAAGATTCATCTCGAGTGATACGTTCATACTCGAGACAATTTAAAAAGGGGGTTGATTTCGACCCGGGGGCCCATACACTCGGGACAGTATCTGGGAGTTGCCTAAAAAAAATACTGGAGACGTATTCGAGTTTCCTGTTCAACACTCAGCAGTTCTGGGAGTTCCCCTGTTAAACATCGGGGGACAGTATCTCGGCATTCCTGTTAAACAAAAAAGAAGCATCTTTTTTGGAAGTGAATTCTTCAAAAAGTATCTGGTCTCAGACAACATCTCGAGTGTAATTTTCCCCATTTCGAAACAAAAAAAAAGGTGAGAATCTGAGAAATTGTAAAAAGATCTGAATCAAAATAAAAACCCAAAATTTAAAAAAAGGAAGATTTGGCAATGGGATTGACTAAAAGCACCAGTTTATTCAAAGATAAAAAAAGAGTTTGGGGGGTTGCAAGATTCAGACTAAACAAAGCGAAAAAAAAAGGGAAAATTTTTTTTAAAATCCCAAAAAACTAGGGGGCAAAAAAATTGGGGCCATGATACTGTTAAAAAAAGGGTAGTAAAGAGGTTAAAGAAGGGGTGATGCCCAAAAGACACAAAATTGATAGATTGGAAGCACAAAATTTTTTTGATTCAAGCAACCCGAATGACATATAAAAAAAACTTGTTTGCTATGTTTATTCTGAAAAATCTAAACGGGATCAGGGGTTAAAAAAAATAATGCTCGGATCAAAAATGGGAAATCAGTGGGTAAACTACTTAATGGACAAGTATGAAAACTTCCAAAATAAAAGGGTGGTGAATTCTGGAAGATGCTTTTTCGATTTTTATTAAGAATGAAAAAGGAACAGATTCCCAAATCAGAGAAAGGGTTTTTGGTGAAGTTAAAAAAAAAACTGTTTTTAAAAGGGAAAAACCCCTTTCCCCGATTTTTTTAAAACGCACAAAGCTCTAAATGGCTAAAAATATAAAAAGTATTGGAATTTTAAGTGTTTGGGGAAAAAAATTTTAAGAAGTGTGTGGAAAAAAGAAGAAAAAAAAAGCCCAAAAAAGAATTCTAGCCTGCAACTAAAAAAAAAAAAAGGGGAAAAGGGGGTTATAAGGGCAAGGAAAAAGTTTTGAATTTGTGTTTATGGGGGTGAAGAAGGGAAGGAGGATAAGAAAGGGGATTTTTTTTTTCCAAAAATTAATACTTTAACGAGGCTACCCAAAGAAATCTACAACAAAAAAAGCCAAAACAGACGATTTTTTCCAGGGGGAAAAAAGTAAACAGAAATTTGGGAATTTCAATCAAGGTCAGGTTGCTCAAAGAACTCCCGGGAACTATGTGAAAAATATGCCAACAAGGGGTTGAAAAAAAAAGGAAATGTGGGGTATGAGGAGAAAAAGGACAAATGAAAAAACATACGTGTTAAAATGCGGAAAAAAAAAGGGGGATGTGGAAGGGTATTTTCCCCCCCCAAAATGTCAAAATTGAAATACTCAAAAAAAAGTTAGAATTGGCAGAAAAAAGGGAGGGGGCCCAAAGGGTTTGGGGTAAAGGGGAGATGAGGGAATGGCTGGAGTGTTGATATGAAAATTTCTCCAAATTTTTTTAAAGGGATTGCGGAAAAAAAGACCCCGATAAAGAGGAAGCAGGAATTTTTCAAAACACTCATGGAAAAAGATTCTAAATTTATTGAGTATAAAAAAAAAGAAAAATGACAAACCCAAATTTTTTTGAAAAATCAAGAAAGGAAAATTTTTCATTTCTAAGCAGAATCAAGTTACTGACTTACTCCAAAAGAGTAGTCTTTTGTTATGTTGAAAAAACTGAATAAGTCAGTAACTGGCTTGGGACTGAAAAAACCCAAAATAAAATTTTGAAGAAAATTTTATTTTCTAACTCCCCTTTTAATTTTGAAAAAAAATAATGTTATTTTTTTTAAACAAAAAAATTTTAAAAATTTGTTTTTTTAAAATTTCCCAAAATTGGTTTTTTGAGCAAAATTTTTTCCCCAAAAAAAAACCCCTTTTGCAGATGGGGGTTTTTTTTCCCAAAAAAAAAGGTCTTGGCTTTAAAAAACCTCAATTTTTTTGGGAAAAAGCCTGAAAAAAAAAACCCGCATTTTAAAAAATTCTCGCAGATTTACGAATGAGTGCTAGTTTTCCCAAAACTTAAAAGGTTTTGAAAGGGGGAGAAAAATTTTTTTTAGATAAAGGGAAATGAAAAAACATGATCCATTATTCCATGGTGACAATTTTCTAGATTTTAAAATTTTTTTTTAGTTCAAAAAATTTTTAGAATTAAGTCACCAAATTTACAGTGAATACTTTGAAATTTTTTTTTTCAGTCGAAACACAAGTGAATATGATGGTTTTATTAAAGCCATTGCCCCACACTGAACTTGAAGATAAGTTTTTTCCCAAGTTGGGGAAAAAAAATTAAAGAGTTTTCAAAAAAAAAAGACATTCTTTTTTTCAAAAAAAAAAGAATTTTGTAACTTGGAATTCCTCGGAAAACGAGTCAAAAGATTTGGTATCTGAAATCTAGATGATTTAGTGTCTTCAGTGTAAAAATTCCTTTTTTCCCCCCCCGTTTTCCCCAAAATGATTCTGAAAAAAAAGGGGTTATTAAACTCAGAAGTCTTTTTCCCCAAAACTATGTTCTGTTTTTTTGATGTGTTCAAGAAGTTTTTTTTTGAGTTGTCATTTCTGAGGGAAAAGTGGAATAAAAAAACATCAGCTTTATAAATGATGTTGTAAAACCCAAATTTTGGGTTGGAATCAAAGGGGTACCCCCCCCGTTATTTTTAAAAAATCTAAATCTGGGAACCCAATTACATCTCAATTCACAAGGATTTTTCCTTTTTCCCTTTTATCAGTCAGTTAAAGGGTCTTTTTTAATAAAATTTCTTGTTTAAACAAAAAAATAAATTTTTACAAAAAAAGGCAGGATACTATAAATAATGAGGTAGAGCTTGCGCGTAAAAAAAAGTGACTAAATTTTTGGGTTAAAGGAAAAATGTACTTTTTTAAACCCAAAAAACCATGCAGATTAGTTAAAGGGGTGTCTGTGATGAAAAAGGATTCATTATGGGGTTTTTAAAAATCAAAAAAAAGGTTTCTCCTGCTTTTAACAAAAATTATCTAAGTCAAAAAAGTTTTTTCCGGGGGGGTTAAAAACAATGTTGCGTCGTTTTCAAAAAAACTTGATTTGAAAAAAAAAAATTATCTTTTTAAAAAACCCCGAAAACCCTTGATCTTGTTTTACCCCAAAGTAGTTCTCGCATAAGCCTAACCCCTTTGATATTTGTGCTATGTATCTGCAGAAGTGTAGTTATGCTAAAAAAAAGGCAGAAGAAAAGCCAAGGGGTCTTTCTAAAAAGGGAAATATTTTTTAGTTGCGTTTTATCTAATGTTGTTACCCCCCAACCCCAAAAGAGGGGGGTATTTTTTTTTTTTTTAAAGGTCATGCCCCTTTTATATATTTTTTATAAAAAAAAAGGTCAGTGATTTCATCAATTCTTAAATTCTAAATTGGATAAAAACTCTACTAAGTTCATTAAATTTTTTGAACTTCTTCTTCGTCTCTCCTCGTTAAATTTCGAAAACCCCTAGTGCGTAAAGGAAAAAATTTTTTTTTGGGGTTAAAAATTTCCCAAAAGTGTATAAGAATTCTTCATTTCCGGGGGCCCCTTTTTAAAGGGGGGCCTAAATCTACTTGATTGTATTTTTGGGGGGCCCGGGTCAAAAATGGAAACCGATTCCGGGGCCCCAAACATATGACTGGAAAAAAAGAGATCCGCCCCTTAAAAGGGAAAGGGAATATGGTGGATTTTTTTAAAATTTGGTAAAAGAATTGCCCCCGGTTTTGGGGTAAAAGGGGACATTGTATGCAAAGACAAAACCCATTAAAAATGTGTCTTTTTGTGGGTTTTTAAAAAAAAAATCTCTTCAGTATTGGCAAATTTTGTATAAAAATTTAGAAGTTTATTTCAAAAAAGAAGAGTTTTTTTTAGAACTGAAAAGGTAAAGAATTGGGTTTGTCGGTTTTTTGCGACAAATCTCTAAAATTAGATTCAACAAGTTTTTAAACTATTTCCCCCCTTTTTTTCTTACCCGATCCCCCTTTTAAAACAAGCCCTTTTAAAGGCTTAAAAAAAATTTTCTCATTTAATTTTAGAACATTGACAAAATTGTTAAGCATAACTTGTATCGGAATTTTTCCCTGATTAAAATTTTTTAAAAAGGAAATGTGCCCTGGAGGAAAAAAAAAAGATGAAAAGTTATCTCATCCCCCCCAAAACCCGAACAAGGAAAAAATTTCCCTTTTTGGGTTTTTTTGCCATGGATTTGTGTGGGCCCCCCAGTTTCAGGGGTTTGGTGGTCGTAAATATTTTGGTTTTTGTTTGATTTTTCAAGGGTTACTTGGACAAAGTTTTTAAAAATTTTTTTAAAGGGGGGGAAAATTTTTTCTTATTTCAATTTCATTAAATGTTCAATCAACTTAACTTCCTTTTCCCAAAAAAATTGAAATGTAATGGGAGGAAATTTAAAAATTTTCCCCTTTTTAAACCTTTTATAATACCCTTGGCCCTTTCTCAACCCTTTTCGTGCCGGGGAAAAACCCGGAAAAAATGGGGAGTTGAACGGCGAAAACGTAAATTTTGTTTTTTTGCTAGTTTTAAATTGTGAAAAATCAACTACCCCAAAATTTTTTGGGGGAAGGGGGTTTTTAAAACTGGGGGTTTTTCACAAAATGTTCCCTAATTCTAGGAGATTTGGAAAAAAAAAAACCCCTTTTCTATTTGTTTGGTCCCTTTTTCCTTGTTGGACCCCTTTTAAAATTTTGGTTTTCGTGTTTTTTTTAAATGAATCTGAAAATGGGGGGAAAAAAATTTTGGCCTAAGTGGAGAGTTTAAAATTTTTTTTTGGTTTTTTTGGTCCCCCAAACGCATAAGGGTCTTTTAAAAAAAAAAAAAAAAGGGGGGTATCTGAAAGATCATGTTCGCTTTGTTCCCAAAATTTTGAAAATTTTTCCCCGATTTTTCTTTTTTTGAGTACAACATGTTGGAATGAATTCTTTAAGTCGTTTAGTGTGTAATCCCGGTGTCTCGCTTTTATCTTGATTTCTTGTTTCAATCTGGGTTTTTGAGATTTTCTCATGTTTCTTCTTATCTAAGGTTCTGCATTGATTTGCTATCTCTTCCCCTCCTCGTCGAATGAAAAAAATTTTCTTCTACCTCTCGAATGGACTGTTCTTTCCGGGGGACGTTGCACAAAGCTTCTTTTTCTTGTTTTTTGGTTTATGTTCTGTTTCCAATCTTTCAGGCTACTTTGAGGGTTCAAAATTCCTTCGGCCAGCTTTAAACCTCATTTTAAATAACCCCCTGAAAACCCCTTTTGAACCTTCTTCCCCTATATGTGCTCTTAAAAACCTTTTTAACAGTAAATGTTTAAACTCCTTTACCTCACCTGTAAAAAGGATGCGCCCTCCAATTGAACTGATTTTGGAGATCCCACATCCACAGCCCAGCACGAGCTTTAAAATGAAAAGCAATTTTTCGCCCTTTTTTGACTGATATAAACCCCAAATTTTTTTTTGGATGATTACAAGTTTTGGGGAGGGGGGGGATGCTATGCAAGAAGAAAAAAACCAGTTTTCAGCTTTTAAAGTGTGGGGGTTTTGTGAAAGCCCCCCAAAAACCCCGAAACTTTTTCACCAAAGGGGCTGTTTAAGAAAAGGAAAGATGAGTGGTACGTTTTTCGGAAAAGGCTCGACTTGTTGCGAAAGGTTCCCGGCAAAAAAAAGGTTGGGGTTATGATAAACTTTTTTCCCCCGTTGCCGATTTTGGGGGGAATTCGTTTGTTTTTAGTTTATGCAGCATCCCAAAGTTTTTCCCGGGTTTTCAAATGGATTTTTTAAAAAAGCGTTCTTATATGGTCTTTAAAAAGAAGAGGTATATGTCACTCAACCCGGAAGGGTTTGTTGACCTGTTTCACCCCGATTTTTTTCCCTATCCTGGAAAAAGGCCCCTTTTTGGATTAAAGCAAGCTCCCGGCTTGGTATGAAGAATTGTGAAAATTTTTTTCCCCAAGGGGATTTAAAAAAGGACTGTAGTTAATTTTTATTAAATTTTGAAAGGAAGGAAAATTTTTGGGGGCTTTAGGGTATGTGGATGATATTTTTTTGGGGCTCTACCAGAAAAAGGATTTGTGCAAGAAATTTGAAACCTCGGGCCCCAAAAATTTTTTTAAATGGTTGATGGGTGGATCAATTTCTTTCTTTTTTTGCAAGGGGCAATTTCCCCCCAAAGGCATTTTAAATCAGTCCAAATAACTTTGTTTGTTGAAGAGTATGACATGCATCGTGCAATTCCTTTTGGACTTCCCCAAAAACAAGGGAAATTTAAAAATTTGGGCCGATTGAAGGAAAGGTGTGGATCTTGCATTTATCGGGGAAAAGGGGTTTGGGGGCCCTTAAAAATATTGCAGGGTCCCTCCGAAACATGTTTTTTTTAAAGTGTTGTGTCGAATCAAGCAAAACCAAAAAAAACTCATTTTTGAAATCAAAAGGATTTTTTATATTTAAAGGAAAACCCCTATTACGGATTTGGGATCCAAAAGGTCTAGGTTTTGAACTTCAGGTATTTTTATGCAGACTTGGTGGGTTTTTTAAAATGGACGAAAAAAAACCCCCCCGGGCTATTCAGTTCTAGGAAAAGTTGGTTTTTTTGGGCTTCAAAGAAAACAAAATGTGTTTCCCCTTTTTCCCCCCTGAAACTGAATATGTTTCTGCTTTCAAGTTGTTGCTCAAGGTTTTTGGATGCAAAAAACGTTGGGGGGGGTTTTGGGTTTGTTTACAAAAAGTTCCTATTATGTGATTCAAAGAGGCGATTGCTTTCTCGCAAAACCCCCCTTTACCTCTAAAAAAGAAGCATATTGATTCAGGTATTTATTTTTTTTTAAAGCAATGTGGGGGGAAAAAAGAACAAATTTTTCTAAAATTTTTTAAATACTGAATTTAGCTCGCAGATCTATTTACCCCAAAGGGTTTTTTATGAGAAAAGGGGGCAAGTTTCTAATCCCAGGGCTTGGGATGATGATAAAAAGTTTAAATATCAGATATTGGGTAAAATTTTTTTTCGGATTACATTTTTTTTGCTTAGTTTGGGCTAACGTATATTTTGTAGGTTTTTTATTATCATTACTTTTTTTTTTTGATTTTAATTTTTTTTTAATTTTTTTGTTTTTCTTTCTCTTCAGTGTTTTAGTGATTTTTTTTGTCTACTAAACTGTGTTTCAAGTGCTTGATCGTCAGGGGGAGTACTCAGACAATCCCATGGGAATTGTTTCATTCTTTTTTTGGTTCAGGTAAACTACGTATAGGGGGGGGGAAAGGCAGGGGGGGTGTTTGACGTTTAAATTTAAAGTTGAGTGTCTATCTCAAATGGTCATGTATTGGGTTACCCCTCGAGTCCCTTTAAATTGAAATTGTTATGGGTGTTTTTGTCTGGTGTATTCGAGTATGTATTTGGGGGAAACTAAAAAAAGTTTCTCGAGTGATTTTTGGTATGTATCTGAGTTAAACCCGGGATGTTTCTCGAGTGTTTCTGAGTAGTAAATTTGAGTATGTTTCTCGAGTGGGGTGTCATGTGAGTGTTATTTCGGTGCCTGCAATTTAAATCACGTGCGTGCCTTCTCGAGTCTTGAGTGCAGTATTGGGGGGTTTCGAGTCTATCTCGGTGTGAGTCACTTTAGCTTTATCTTGGACTATCTAGTGGTTGTAAGTGTCCCCTCGGTGTCCACGTTCTCTCGAGTGTCCCCTGTTATTTGGTTTCTGAGCTCTTTTGCGTTTATTTCCCCCCTTGGTGTTGGTCTTCAAAAAATTACTCGGTCATTCGAGCCATTCGGTCTTCTCGGCCTCTCGGTCCGTTCCGGTCGGGGTTCCGGCGTTCTTTTACGACTTTGACCCTTTTTAAATCTTTACTTTGAAAAAAAGCCCTTTTTTGACTTTGATGTTGGCTTTCCTTTGGTTTGCTTTTTTTGATCATTATTTCCTCACTGTGATCTCGGTCAATAAATTTGAAAAAATTCCCCCGTATTTTGGGAAACCTTTCGAACTTTGTTTTCGATTTTCGTTTCCCGTCAAAAAAACTTTGGAGGTTCCCCTCCATCTTTAACTATTTTGTAAGTGCAAAGAAAAATGGGTCAAACAAACCTTTCTTTTTTTCCTTGAAAACTTACAATTGGGAACTTTCTCTCTCTAGAATCTCTTAAAAAAAACACTAATGAATTTTACAAAAAAAGCTCCCTTTCTAATTCTATTTAAATCCTTTTTTTACCAAAAGGGA